>RJWM01013401.1:0-53508 GCA_004363535.1 Dasyprocta punctata
CACTGCTCCTGCTCTGTGTCCCACTTTGCTGCCCTACATTGCAATTGTGTGTCCAAAGGCAAACAGCCCTGTGTAAACTGCTTAAATGTTGCTTTCTTATCTCCCTCTACTTCACTGTATGCCCCACTTTCCTTATTCTGCATCACCCAGTATTCACCTGAAATGAGATTGACAACTATGTAGGGAAACTTCTTTTATATAATGATAGGCTTTGAGAATTTAATTGATTTAATTTATTTAAAAATGAGCAGAACCTTCATCTTATGCACATCTTCATATCAAAAGGCTCATTTCTAAGTGTCTGCTCTGAAGAGTTTAGCTGCTTCCTTGAGTTACAATTTTATAGTGGGGAATTAGGGTGAAATCACATTACCAAAAAAGGCATGTGTCTGGCATGTTCCCAAGGCATAAGTATTTATGGCAGGATGAACTGTGAATTTGATGTTGATGCTTGCACACAAGCAGGTGGTTGAAATCTAATTTTGTCACCAGAAAAGACAAACTATATTTAAAAGTGTAAAGTGTTTGTTTTGTAGAAAAATCTTTATCCAAAAGGACAATAAATAAATCAAGGTCAGTACACTTAAATTCACTGTGAAATAAATTAAAATTAACAGGTGATATGAAAACATCTAGTCTATTTCAGGAGTTATGCAGACAATTTGGAGAGGAGATTAGGTTAGGATAACACCTTTTTCAGAACACTTTAATTAATGATATATGCAGGGCTTATGGATTTTTCCAGGGGAAGAACATGAAGCCTTATGGGTAGTTAGCAAAAAAAAAAAAAAAAAATATATATATATATATATATATATACAAGAATTGCCCCCTTCTTATTTTAGGTTGAAATTGGTCAGAAACAAGGGTACAAGAGTATAAAGTATGGTCAATATTGAGAGGCTATTAATAAATCAACTGGAAATTAGCACACCATAGGTGTCTCTTTAAATTTTCGCTACTGAAATTAAGACGTGAATTTCTCTGAAGTTTACTTTGACCTTTTATTTTGAATTCCAAAGAATCATTTTCTAAAATCAATGAAAGCATCAATCTGACAAAGTGATCCAGGTATCTGTTGTGGGATTCTGGAAGCGAAGGGCAGTGTATTTAACACTCTAAAAGCAAACACTCCGGTTTGTGCCCCTGAGAAATTATTAATATCCCTTGATATAAATTGTCAATTTTATTTTTTTCACAAAGCATGAAAATTTTCAAATACTATTCAGAGAGGTGTGTGTGTGTGTGTGTGTGTGTGTGTGTGTTTTGTGATACTGGTGATTGCGCCTAGAACCTTCCCATTGAGCTACAACCCTATTCCTTTAAAAATATCTTTTTGCAGTAGTCTTACTAAATAGGTAGTTAAGTTGCACAGGATTTACTGGTACTTGCAACTTGCCTGCCTTAGTTTCCCAGAATACTAAGATTATACGTGTGTGTGTCGCCATACCTGGTTCCGTTTCTGGTATTAAAATCTCTTGTTAGGAAAAAAAATTGCCTATACTTTGAAGAAGGAACTATCATAAAGAGGTTATGAAAATATCAGTTTTTTATTCTAAAAACATAAAAAGGATGAAAACAGCATATAGCTTCAAAAAATTAGAAAACAGTAGTTAATATATTGCATATTGTTATCTTGAAAGTAGTTGCTCAAATTACAATATTTAGGGATAAAAAATGATCAAACAAGCCGGGCATGGTGGCGCACACCTTTAATCCCAGCACTCGGGAGGCTGAGGTAGGAGGAGCGTTGTGAGTTCGAGGCCGGTTTGGGCTACAACGCGAGCGCAAGGCTGGCTTGAGCTACATAGTGCGACCCTGCCTCAAAAAACCAGGGCCAGGAGTTTGGCTCAGTGACCTAAGCGCCTGCCTGACAGGCGCGAGGTTGAGTTCAGTCCCCGGTACCACAAAAAAAAAAAAAAAAAAAAAAAAAAAGATCGAACAATCAGACAATGCAAACAGAAAATGTTCTTTTTGATGAACTAATAGACCTTAGTAGTACAGTTATCTATTTTTATATATTTACATACACACATATATATGTATACATATGTATATGCATAATCTTTTCCCTTATCTCTTTTCTCCTTTTCCCTATCCCAGTTGTTCTTTCCTTTTGAACAGTTTCTTCCCTTTTCATTTTCATACTATTGTACATTTTGGATCTTATTTACTCCTTTTTGTGCACCTGTGTTTATAGCAGCACAATTGTAATAGCTAAACCTTGGAAATAACCCAAATGCTTAACTGCGGAATGGATAAAAAGATGTGGTATTTTTCTGCAATGGAGTATTACTCAGGTATAAAGAAAGCTAAACTTGAGGTTTTTATAGGTAAATGGATGCAGCTAGAGACCATGTTCATAAGTGAAATAAATCAGACTCTCATGCATAAACATCATATTGTCTCGCTAGTATAGACAAAACCAGTTTTGAAATACTGTAAAATGCTGTAAGAGCACACCAAACCATCAAAATGATGCTTCTCTTTCCTTCAAGTACATGAACATTTATTTTGCTCTGAATAGCTTGAATTTTTTACAGAATAACAGACGTTATGTTTATAATTTTGAATCTACAGTTTGACTCTTTTTCAAAAGCTATATTTTTTGAAGTGATGCATAATGAATTGCGTTTTTCCAAAATATATCCGCAGTGATGCCAACAACTTTCTCATTGTGGACAAGCAATATCTGCAAGATAATTGTTAAGTCACACTAAATAATCATGAATATTACACAAAGACAGACACATTTATCAGTAGAATAAATAAAAGTCTGTTTGTAAGAAACAAATTTAACTTCTAAGAACACTTCTGCCAATGATGTCAAAATCTGCTTAAACATTTATAAAGATTGACTAAGCTCATCCACCTTTTATTTTGTTATTTAACATCTTTGATATCTCAGACTCTGGACAATTGTCAAAAGATATAGAGTACATCCAACAAGAACCTTCATCTTAAAGCTATACATCCAGGATACTACCCTCAATCCTTATTTCTAAATACAACCCCAAACAGATGATATTTACTGTCTTGGTTACTTTTTACTCGTTGCTGACACAAAACATCTGACACCCAAAATTAGGGAAGGAAAGGTTTATTTAGCTTACAGTTTTTGGAGGTTTCAGTCCACAATCAGCTGGCTCCAAGGCAGGGTGGCATGGCACAGGAACAACACTTCAAGGCAGCAGCCGAGCAAAAGCATTCAGAGTAAAAGGGGGGCCAGAGCAAGCCTCTTCTCCACCTTTATATAGTACACAGGACCCCCCGCCCAGGGTGGGTGTAGCATCCAGAAATCTTGCCTTCCTTTGCACAGGTTGAGGATGTTTACCAAGTAAGAACCCTGGCTCCCTGCTGAGTCTCTCAGCTAAATTTCTGACCTCAAATTGTAACAATGGCCAGGTAACTGCTTATGCTGTACACCCCAGGATGTAGAGCTGCTGCCTTACTTAATTAAGCTGCTAGACTTCTCAAGTTGACACAATGTTTAAACCCTAACATTTACATACAGGGCACATCCATAAACCCATGCAGTTCTGAAGTCTTTCTCTCTTACCACCCATCAATACAAAACAGAAGTGCATAGAACTTTCAGAAATTTTTGTATATCTTTGTTGTATAGCATGTAAGATTTCTGTGTAAAAAGAAGTTTAAACAGGTAAGACATCATTATACTATGGATAAGCAACTATGGATTTGTTAACTTATATTGACCAGATTTTGTCATAAAATACTTTTTATAACTTCATTGTACTTTCATTTTCTATCACAAATCCTTTCCTAAGTACTGTAGAGGGTTTATTATTATTATTATTATTATTATTATTATTCCTTTTACTTTTCATTTCTTTCCCCTAAGATCATAGTTGGGCACGGACTCTACTTACTTATTTTTCTTTTTTTCTGTTTAATTATTTCCATGGGGAGTATTGTCATTGAAAAGGAACCTGGAAATGGACTGGCTATATGCAGTAGTCTCAAACCTTACATTTTTCATTTTAAATTTAAATACATTTCATGCATTTTGTATGCAGTTCATATATTGGCTTGCTTTTTCTCTTTTTGGCTTTTTATTCTCTTTAGAGGGCAACACAGTCTCTCATTTTATTAATTTGCCTTCCCTTTTACTTTTTTGGAATAAAATGGATGATTTTTCCTTCTACTTACACTATAGTTTTTCTCAGAATTTCCTATTTGATCAATTTTGTCTACTCAATATGCTTATACTATTTTGATACAGTGCACCATTATGATGCAGCCCATAATCTAAATTACTGTTTCTATATGTGAAATAATTTATTTTCAAAAAATAGCAAGTCTCCTGAATATTTCTTATATTGAATCTAAAGTTGTCTTTCCCTAGTTTATTGCATCAGAATAGTTTTGAAGTATCAGGTAATACACATTTACTTGCATAACTATAATTAAAATTAAACTATGATGCATTCCCTTCATCACACTTCTCAAGTTCACAAAACCTTGTTTTGAGGCACTTTCATCATTGTTATGGTTGATACATTGTGTCAACTTGAGAAATTTGGAAGTTTAATGCAGAGACTTAGCAGGGAACCAGGGTTCTTACTCTGTAAATAGCATCATCCTGTGCAAAGGAGGGCAAGGAGATTTTGTGAGTGCTACACAGTGCGGGAGTGGCCTGTGTACAGTATAAGGGAAGAGAAGAGGCTTGTTTTTTCCTCTTTTATCCGCTGGTTACTTTTGCTTGCTGCTGCCTTCAAGTGTTGCCCCTGTGTCGTGCCAACCTGCCTTGTAGCCATCTAATTGTGGACTGAAACCTCCAAAAATTGTAAGCCAAATAAACCTTTTCTTCCTTCATTTTGGGTGTTGAGTATTTTGTCTCAGCAACAAGAAAAAAGTAATCAAGACAATCACTTTGCCAATTTCTCCTAAGATACACCAACTGAACAATATACAGTCTCTGCTAGCCTCAGACAGCAATAAGCTCAAAGGAGCTAAACATCTCACTTGTGCTAAACGTAAGTATTATATTGGTTTCTGTGTCAGATGAACCTGAGGAAAGCTCCTGATTCTAATGTTCACTGTCTATGTGCTCTTGTTTGATTATAAATAACCTCTTCTAGAAAGAAAGAGTACAATTTCCTACCTCCCACATCATGGTGAGAATTAAATATAAGATATAAATAGCTAAGTAGAGTCCCCAACCCAAAGCAAAACTTCAGCAATGACAGCTATTATTATTTTAGTCCTTGTTGTTTATTATTATTATCATTAATATAACTATTTCTACTCCTATTACTACTGCTCTGGTTACATTTGCTTCCAGATCTCACATCACCAGTTAACTTACAATCAAAAAGAATAACCACCCCACCCCACCACAATATGTTGTTGTTCATTCTTAGGCTTCCCTTTAAATGATTGTTAAATTCCTTGCCAATGCAGTCATTGGCATATTATCTAAAATACAGCAAAGTATTTTGGCATACTTACCAAAGAAACTGATTTGCAAATCCTATGTCTAAGCAGTTATTTGATATGGAGATATCATGTGCTTAAATATCTCATATTATCAATATTTTATTTTATTACTTGTTTGTGGTACTAGAGATCAAACACGGTGAATCCCTATGCATACTAAGAAAGTGTTCTACCCTGCTCCATGTGCCCAGTAATCCTGCTTTATTTTCTTAAACTCCTAAAGCTCCCTGCTTCCATAATATGCCTAGAAGAAAGCTGAAAGGCAGATATAGATCTAGAGGTAGAGGTAGAGGTAGAGGTGGGGGGGAGGGATGGGGAGGGGGTAGAGGTAGAGGTAGATACATAGCTATAGATAGATAGAGATAGAGACAGAGATAAAGATACAGATACATTGCATTCACACAGCCGTTAACATCCTAACCTAAACCAGATAATGTATATGTTAAATAAACTATTTTGAGCTTCTCTACACATCACTAATAAAAAGAACTGTTTTAGTTCTTTAAGAAATGAGTCAGTAGGAGTTTAATGGATGCGAAATGAAGGAAGGGAAGCTTGTGGCTTGCCTTAGAAATGTGCAATTAGAAAATGTTATTAATGCCAATAGTTTCCTTTAAATTATTACCTCAAATATATGTAAATGTTAAGAAATACCTTATTTTAGCAAATATTAAATAATCATCTTTTCTTTCTGTTTTAATGAGATCATTCTGAAGTGAAAATTATTTTCTGTAAATGATTGATTATTTTCAGGTGATTATTATACACAAAACTAAGAATACTGAAAATATGAGATGTGATCTCTGATTAATTTGATATCAAGAGGCATCTAATGAGAGATTCAACATGACTGAATAGAGGAGGAATCTCGGTCAGTGCTACTCAGAGAAATTCAATTAAACCACAGAGCGCTAACTGGAAGCACCAGGAACAAGATTAAAGGCTACAAGGGTTCATGTGCAGTAAATGGAACTGTTAACTCCTCCTCCCTGATCTGTGGTTAGAGAGGTATGGGGAATTAAACAGGCTTGTGCCTATGGACTATGCAGCCCTGGGCAGCCCCCATGCTGCTGGGGGTGGAAGCAAAAAGGCATCCCGGAGGACTCCCCCCATCTCACCTGAGGAAGTTACAGACTACATCAGAGGCAGGTGACATGGCAGCAGAACTTGTAAAGCAATGAATGGGAAGTTAGCACCTCACCTCAGAGAGGAGCAAGAATTGGGACTGAGCAGCCTTGGACTACAACAGCAGCAGCAGAGGACCAGACCACATCACAGCATTTCACCCCACACTGCAACGAATGACCTGAGAGGACTGAGACTTGCCATGGAAGAGGAACACAGAAGGCTGAGCAAGGACCGGGAGGAGTCAAACGTTCGTGTGGGACTCAGAAAAAACCACGGCAACTGTAGAAACTGGGTGAGGAGTGGGAGGCTGCTAAGGGACATAAAGAAAGTATAGATTAAAGACTCTGGCCCCAAACCCCCACATCTGGAGGATAAGATTAGCCTCAAATCCAGCAAAAACTCTACTACAGGTTTGGCAGTGTTATCCAGCAGTGTTGGACACCTGATGAACACTAGAGGAATTCTGTATTTTTCATTTTATTTTATTTTACTTTATTTTATTTTTATTTTTGTTGGTTTGTTGTTTGTTTTCTGTTCCTTTTCCTTTGCTATTTCAGTCTTTTACTTATATTTTTGTTCAAATCTATTTGTCTTCTTTCCCCTTTCCTCAGTTTACCTCTCTGGACTTAATTAGATTTTCATATGAGTGAATAGTATCTCTATTTTTTTTTTGTACCAGGGATTGAACTCACAACCTCGTGCCTGCCAAGCAGGCACTTAAGCCACTGAGCTAAACTCCCGGCTCTATTATTTTTGAGGCAGGGTTGCACTATGTAGTTCAGGCTGGCCTTGCTCATGTTGTAGCCCAAGCTGGCTTAGAACTCACAACGCTCCTCCTACCTCAGCCTCCTGAGTGCTGGGATTAGAGGAATGCCCCACCACGCCTGGCTGTATCTCTAATTTTTTCAATCAACTTCAATAATCCCTTGCTTACTTCTTCATTCTTTCTCTTCTGCCTTCTTCTCTAGTTTCCCAAAGGTTTGTTGATCATCCTTCCTCACCCAACCTGGCTTCTACTGTATTTCTTTTCAGTTTTCTCTGTTCTATTCACTACCCTTCCAAAAATTCCACAAGGTAAAACGACTCTACCAAGGGAAAACACTGCATGCAAGATCAGTACTTTTATATAACTGTAGATTTTGCTCTTATGGTTAAAAGTACAAAGCTAGGCTAGAACATCATATCCATTTTAACCAGTTGTTTTCACTTTTGTAATAATACTGAGAAATTCTGGGGTAATAACCTCACCACATACCAGCAGCAAAGGACTTGAGATTGAGTCAAACAGATACCAACAACTCATGCTGAATTAATTGGAAAGGTAGGTTTGGGACAGGCACAAACCAAGAATGTCCTACACACAGAAGACATCATGAAGAACAAACCTTGCCTAGAGAGGCCGTGATACCAACGATAAAGCTACTTACTACAAAAACTTACAAGAACAGACACAAAAAAAAAACAAAATAAAACTTTTGAAATAGAAAATGACAAGATTCAGAAGCAAAATGCAACCTCAGACAACCAGTCAACCCAGAATAAGTCCAAGCAACAATGTGATAAAGAAAAAGGGAAGACATATGCCTGAAATTTCTGAAATGATAGCAACCAAAGTAAGAAACAAAACCATGAGGCTATAGAGGACATCAGATCAGAAATCATCTCTAGGTTAAAAAAGAAATGTCAACATTTTTAAAGGAATTGCTCAGCAAAATCTAGAGTAGAGAGAGATTTAAAAAAATGATCAGAATAGAATGGAAACCATGAATGATCAACACAGGAAAGAACTACAATGCATAAAATGGATTCAAACAGGTATCTATGAAATTAAAAATTTCATTGAAAGCTGGCACAACTGCTTGAACAAAACTGAAGACAGACTTTTAGACCCTGAAGACAGCATCTTGGCTAGCAATCATAAAAGGAAAGATCTCTTGAAAATAACAAAAGACAAGGAAATAGCATGTTAATAACTACAAGATGGTGCAAAGAAAAATAATAGAAGAATAATTGGTATCAATGAAAAAGCAGGAGCCAAAGCAAATGACATAAAAAACTATTTGCAGAAGTAATAGCAGGAAATTTCCCAAGCATGGGAAAAGAATCTGACATATACACATGAATAAAGCATATAGAACTCCAATTAGCTATAACCAAAATAAATCTACCCAGACATATAATAATCAAGATCCCATAAATTCAGCACAAAAAAACAGAATATTAAACACTGTTAGAGAAAAGAAACAGATCACCTATAAAGAAAATCCCATCTGAAAAGGGCACAATTCTCGACAGAAAACCTCAAGTCAAGAAGAGCTTAGAGTGAAATATTGCAAGTCCTAAAAGAACTTCCAACCTAAATTGATGTACCCTACAAAACTATCATTCAAAATTATTGAAGAAATAAGACACTTCTGTGACAAAGAACAACTGAAGAAATTCATGCCCACCAAACCAACCCTACAAAGAGTACTGAAAGATATTCTAGACAGAGGTAAAAATGATCAAAATTTCAAAAACAACAGCAGAAAAAAATCACCAAGCAGGGCAAACAATTAAACACAGGGGAAAAGCATGGAACAAACAGTAGGAAAAATAACATGACAAATATAAGTTAATACAAATCAGTTTTAACCATCAATGTTAATGGCATCAATTCACTAACTGAAATAAATGGATTGACAGAATGGATCAAGAAACAAGATCCAACAATATACTGTACACAAGAAACATGTTTAACTGAAAAACAAACTCATAGACTGAAAGTCAAAGGTTGGAAAACAATACTTCATAAAACAGGAACTCAGAAAAAGTAGGGGTAGCTATTCTGTTTGCAGACAATATGAACTTCAAACTGAGAATGATCAAAAGAAATAAAGAAGGTCACTACATACTTGTTAGGGGAAAAATTTAAGAGGAAGAGATAACAACCACACATATATATGCACTAAATATAGGAGCACCTGAATATATAATACAAATAGTAATAAACATGAAAAATCAAATAATAACTTATACAATTTTATTGGGGGATTTTAATATCCCATTGTCACAAGAGATAGATCAATTAGAGAAAAAATAAGCAAAGAAATAACAGAACTGAATCAAACCTGTGAACAAATAGTTAATGTTTACAGAGTGTTCTACTCAACCACATCAGAATACACATTCTTCTCAGCTGCACATTGAATGTTCTCTGAAGGAGACCATATATTAGCCCATAGAACATGCTTAAGAAAATTCAAAGTTATTGAAATTATTCTATTCACATTATGTAGCCATGATGCAATGAAATTGGAAGATAATGGCAAAAGAAACTGCAAGAACTCCATAAAAACATGGAAATTAAATAACACCCTCTTGAACAATGAGTGGATCACAGATGAAATTAAAGAAGAAATTAAACAATAACTAGAATCAAAAGAAAATATGAATACACCATACTGGAACATGTGGGATACAATGAAAGCAGTCCCAAGAGGAAATTTAAAGCAGTGAATTGAAACATCAGGAAAACAGAATGCATGCAAATAAACAACTAATGCTGAACCTCAAGTTTCTAGAAAAAGAACAAGTCAAACTCTAACCCATATAAAAGAGAAAATTATAGCAATCAGAGCAGAAATTAATACAATTGAAACTTAGAAAACAATACAAAGTACTAATGAATCGAGAGTTCATTCTTTTTCTTTCTTTCTTTTTCTTTTCTTGTCAGTACTGGGGATCAAACTTACAACCTCATGCCTACCAAGCAGCTGCTTAAGCCACTGAGCCAAGCTCCTGGCCCTATTTTTTTTTGAGGCAGGGTCACACTAGTTAAGGCCAGCCTTGCTCATGTTGTAGCCCAAGCAGGCCTAGAACTCACAATGCTCCACGTACCTCAGCCTCCTGGAGAGTTCATTCTTTAAAAAATAAAAAGAATTGATAAACCCCTAACTAAGCTTCTCAAATAAAAGGAATGAAAAAATCCAGTTTAATTCAATGAGGACTGAAAAGGGGAAATCACTGCAGACCATGTAGAAATTCAGGAGATCATCAATACCTACTTCAAAAATCTTTCCTCACATAAGATAGAAAATGCAGGAGAAATGGACAGATTCCTACTAATATATGAATTGCCAAAGTTAAATCAAGAAGATATAGAAATTCTGAATAACCCAGTATTAGTTTATGAATTAAAAAATATAATTAAAACCTTACCAACAAAGAAAAGACCAGGTCCTGATGGATTGTTTGCTGAATTCTACAAGAAATTTAGAGAAAATTTAATGCTAACACAATTAAAACTCCTTAATGAAATTGAAAAGGAAACAATTCTCCCTAATTCATTCCAGAGGCAAAGATCATCCTGATACAAAAACCAGAGAAACACCCAACCAAAAAAGAGAACAACAGGACAATCTCCCTAATGAAACACAAATGCAAAAATCCTCAATAAAATACTAGCAAAAAGAATGCAGCCCATCATGAAGAAGATTATACACCAATACCAAGTGGAATGCATCACAGGAATGCAGGGATGGTTCAACATATGCAAATCAATAAACTTAATACACTGTATCAGCAGTGTCAAAGACAAAAATCTCACAAACATCTTAATAGATACAGAAATAGCTTTTGATAAACTCTAACACTCACTCATGATAAAAAAAAACTTACAGAAAATTGGAATACATGGTCTTTACCTCAATCTGATAAAAAGCTATCTGTGCAAAACCACCAGTCAACATCATACTAAATGAACAGAAAGTGAAAGCTTTCACCCTAAAATCAGAAACAAGACAAGGATGTCCACTATCTCCACTTCTATTCAATAGAGTTCTGAAAACATTAGCCAGAATGCTTAGACAGGAGAAAAATAAAAGGAATAAGGATAGGAAAGAAAGAAGTTAAATTATAATTATTCACAGATGACCTGATGCTTTAGATAGAAGGCCACAAAAATTACAGCAAAAGACTTCTAGATTTTATAAGCAAATTCAGTAGCATAGCTAGATACAAAGTACACACTCATAAATTAATAACCTTCCTCTACAAAAACAACAAACTCATTGAGAGAAATTAGGGAAACAGAATCTTCACAATAGCATCCCCCAAAAAAGACATACTTTGGAATTGATCTAACAAAGGCAGCAAAAAATGTAAATATTGAAAATTGCAGTACTGTGAAGAAAGAGTTTGAAGAAGACATCATAAAATGGAAAAATATCCCTTGCTCATGAAAAGGAAGACCCAACATAATGAAAATGACCATATTCCCAAAACTGTTATGCAGATTTAATGCAATTCCAATCAAAATACCATTATGATATCTCACAGATATAGAGAAAATATACCTAAAATTCATTTGGTACCAGAGGAGACCTAAAATAGCAAAGGCAGTGCAGGGCAACAAAGATAACATAGGAGGCTTCGGAATTCCTGGCTTTAAATTATACTTCTAAGCTACTGTGATAAAATCAGCATGGTACTGGTTAGAAAAACAGACTTGAGTATCAGTGCAACAGATGAGAAGATGCAAACACAACTATAAACACAGACACCTTATCTTTGACAAAGAAGACAACCATGTCAACTGGAAGAAAGATAGCCTCTTTAATAAATGGTGCTGGAAAAACAGACTTTCCACATACCAAAGACTAAAACTCAACCCATGTCTATCTCTGTGCGCTAAACTAAAGTCAAAGTGGATCAAAGATATAAATATTAAAACAGAAATGCTAAATCTACTGAAAGAGATAGTAGGTAGAAATCCTGAAGACATAGGGGTTGGCAGAGAGTTCATGAACAAAACTCAAACTGCTTGGGAAGTATTTCAAAGAATTAGTAACTGGAATATCTTCTTGCATAACAGAAGAAATCACCAACAGAGTAAAAATAAAACCCACGCAATGGGAAAAAAATTTTAATCTACTGTCCCTCCGACAAAGAACTTCTATCTAGAACATATAAAGAATTGAAAAACTTCAGACCACCCCAAATTCAAAGACTCAATCCAAAAATGAACGCCTGATATGAATATACACTTTTCAGATAAATAAATAAAAATGGCAAATAGATATATGAAAAAATGTTCAACCAAATTGGTCATTCAAGAAATGAAAATTAAAACAACACTGAGATTCCATCTCACCAAAGCAAGAATGGCTAACAGAAACAAATCAAGAAATAACAAATGCTGGCAGTACTGTGGCTAAAAAGGAACACTTCTCCACTGTTGATGGATGTGTAGACTGGTAATCACAATGTGGAGATTCCTCAATGAACTAGGATTAGCAGTCCCATTTGACTCAGCTATTCCCCATCTGGGTATTTTCCCATGAGAATTAAAAATATCATACCTCAGCAATATATAAGCACCCATGTTTATAGCATCACAATTTTTAATAGCTAAATCTTGAAAACAACCCAAATGCCCATCAACCGAGGAATGGATAAAAAGATGTGGTACTTTTATTCAATGGACTAATACTGAGGTATAAGGAAGGATAAACTTGAAGCTTTTATAAATAAGTGAATGCAACTAGAGGTCACACTCAAAAGTGAAATAATCAGATTCACATGTGTAAACATTGTATTGTCTCCCTAGCATAAGAAACTAAAAGAGTAAATAAGATCCAATATGTGCAATAGATATTGTAAAAGGGGAAGAAACTTCTCAAAAGAAAAAAAAACAACTGGAATGGGGGAAAGGATAAAAGAAGGGAGAGAAAAGAAAATATGCATATATGTGTATACAAAATAGCTGACATATTTGCACTACTAATTCCTATTAGTTCATTGAAAAGAACACTTTTTGCTTATTTTGTTTGATCCATTTCTTAAACCTGAATCTTATAATCTGAGCACCTAATTTGAAGAGAACAGTATGCCATATATTAACCACTATTAATCCACTATTAGCTTGTTTTGAAATTCTGTATCATTGTTTTTATTTTTTTCTCTTTAAAATAAAAAGAGGCATCTAATGAAAGAATAAGGGAGCAATTATTTGTTAAACAAGCAGCAGATAAGGGAGTATTTTAGCTCAGAGGATGAATAATTGTATGACTGTGATAAGGCAAACAAATATTCAGAATATACAGACATGATTTCCACTGAAATTTTTCTGCCTAATGTTATTTTTATTACTCTTTCATACAGTAAATTTTATGCAGAGATAGCATACATTACTAAACAGCCTTTTATAAGAAATTCTTTCCTCCATGCTGTACATCCTGTGAGGAGATCATTCAGTCCTCTCTCCTTCCACTAGTCAGACCATCTCCTGGCTTAGGACAACACAGATACTTTTCAGGAAACTTCTAGAATTCGGCTGCCATCTCCTCTCCAGTGTGAGTGAACAGCAGCCTCTGTGCTTGTCCTTTTCATCTACTACAGTGTGAGTTTCTATAGGCTCAGTGGAATGACTGCTTCACATTTCCTCAGCCTAGAATCTTAGCTGGAAATTCTATTCAAATGATAGTGGAGACAGGCAGACCACATTTCTAATTCTAGATTTACCCTTTCACTTGGAAAAAAGATACTTAATTTCATAAAAACTAGTTTCTCCATTTATAAGATGATCGTAATTTTATCTATATTGTAGTATGCTTAGTTAGTTTAAAATAACAAGTGTACTAATATACTTCTTCTTATAAGGTCAGGCTAGTGGCAGATACTCAATTACTAACCACTGACTTTGTGTTTTGAATTAATGTGTTCCCCGATGTTTATCATAAATACTTTAAGATTATTTTGATCTTACACACCTCCTATTGACTAACACATCTTATAAGGCTTCTCTCTCTCTCTTTCTCTGTCTCTCTCTCTCCTCTTTTTCTGATTATTTCCATTCTCCTCACTGTGCCACTTCATCTGATCATCACAATAGGGACTATCTCTTCAGTCAGATCTTTTTTTCAGTAGCAGTTGTACCTTTTCTTTAACAAGTCTTCTATTCTTAAAAACAACTACAAGAAGACATTGAGAACAATAGTCCCCATCTGTAATTTAAATATTTCTTTTAAAGAAGATTTATTATTGTTTTTGTGGACTACAAATTCCACTCTTCATATTACCCAGTACATCAGCCTGAAATAACCTCCTGTGATTTAAATTGTAATCTATACAAAATGAGATATTGTCTAAAATATATTCTAACAGCACTCAACTTCTAGCTATGTGATATAATACTTACCTCCAATCAAAATTTTCAATTCACTGAAAACAGATTTTTACTAGAATATCTGATTAACATCGTGAAAAGTATTCTCACATAGTATCCTCTTCTTTGTTTTCTCCTCCTTTCAAATATTAGGATAGGACTGGGGATTTAGATCAGTGGCTTAAGTACCTGCCTGGTAGGTGCAAGGTTGTGAGTTCGATACTCGGCACAAAAAAAAAAAAGTCTCCAGTTTATCAAATATTAAGATACTCTTCTGTTTGGTCTAGAATCAATAGTTTTTTGGTTGCGTGGAGATAAGGGACACATTAAAAAAATTAACATGATCCCTAAAAGTTTACCTATCATTCCTCAGTCTAAAAGATCTTTTATTAAATTGTGTTGAATGTCCTTCAAAATTTAGGGAAAATGTAATGAGATTATCAATTAATGAATTGCCTCATTTCTGTATTAGACAACAAAATTGGTGTCTTGGCTGTCACCAGATACTCTGCATTGTTTCTTTTATGTACAAGTTTTCCTGCTCATGTGCACTAATATTGCTGAAGATTCATTAATAAAATTTGTGAAACCTGCGGCCATAATAATTTTGAAAGCATTAATCAGCCACATCTTTTCCACATTAAAAAACTGAAAACATCTGTTTGATATTTATTGAGAACCTTCAAAATGTTTCTCTTAATTTTTTTTCCTAAGGAACAAGCTGGACTTCTATTATTATTCTCATCCCTTTCTGAAAAGTGTTTGTTGAATGTAAAATTTTACTGTGATGGCTCATTTTGGTATGAGAAAATAATTGCTTTAATTCCCAAATCTCCCTTATGTGCTTCTTAGCAATTGTTTAGCTGATGTAATAGATGTTGATGGTAAAAGAATTTGGTGATGAGCATGCATCAGTTACCTTAGGACTTAAATACGTTGACTATAGATCAATTTAAACACTACGACACAGCTACTATCCTTAAAGAGTTTTATCAAATATTCCACATCATAAAATGTTTATCATAGAAAGAAAGTAAATGCTTTGCATCTACTGTGTAATTTCTATACTTTAAACATTTTTAAGATGAATCACGTCCTAGTAAATATATACTTAGAGTCTGTGAAGTCCAAATTACAGATAAGAAATTCTCTGGTTCTAAAATTTAAACGTAATCTAAAATTTAGCTATCATCTGGCTATTATGTACCTCACACTTTCCAAATTGATAGTTTTGACTTAGAAAAGCTGGTTTTACTTTGCACTAAAGAGATTTCTTAAATGTTTTTGTGTGCCTAAAAATATCATATACACTAGGAAATGAAGGACCACTTATTTGCTAGGTAAAATAGGGATCACATATGCATTTTTGATCACAGTAATTCACCACCTCTCTTAGTCTACAATGACCCTGTGCTAACGGGGTCATTCTAACAAGGAAGACAATCACATGTCCAGGGTTTTGCCCTTACATTTTTATTCAAATTTATTTATGTCTCCCACATATCAGTCAGAGAGCAAGAAGTTAATGGCTCGGATTTGGCACACAGGTTAATATTTTCAGGCTCTAAGATGTCATGACCTTTTGGAGTAAAACGAATTGGAATTTCCTGACCTAGAACTATGAACTCATCTCCCAAGCACACAGGGGTGGGAGGACCACAGTTTCTGTTTTCATAGTTCACATTTTTCCAGCAGGAGTTGTGCCTTTTAATGTAGACTTTGTGTAAACAAATCAACAACATATCACAGAACAGTGGAAAATGTAGAACTTTGATTACCTTTGCTGATGTGCACATCACAAATGTTCCTATTTCTCAGAACTTTTGTCTTTTGCCACTTTAAAATAGTGCAGTATTCGCCTAATGTTGTATCTTGTCTTTTACTCAGAACGAATATTTCCTTCAGAATGTATATCTATTTTGTTTTTAAAATGTCACACTTATAGTATCACCATAAAAATTATTGTCCAATTGGGAGAATTTGATGCTGAATGGAGAAGAAGGATATTAAAGTTAAGTCATGCCAGCCCCAGGCAAGCTGGTGCACACATTGATGCTCATAATCAAACCCAGTTGATCCTTGGAATTATTCAGATAGGAAAAGGTGGCCGCATTTTCCACTACTGCCCATCCTTCTCATTACTTCAAGAAAATTTCAGCATTTTAAGATGACGGAGATTGGTGCAGCAAAAACTTCATTTTGATTTCTGCTCTGGTACTACATATTCAACTCATTTAATTTGACTTATTTATGAAATAAATAGTTTTTCCACTTTTTGAGATTCTAACTTAACCTCAATGAAAATAGTATATTAATATGGGGACATATTAATATGACTAAAAATAAGGTATGTGTGTATTTTTGATACACAATAGCCACCAAATCCTAAAAATTCTAATAAAACTTTATACACACTGAAAATAGTTGCTGTAAAATCCTATGATTATTGGATTCCAGTTTCATGGCAGAGTTTATTATAAATGTTTTGATAGTACTTAAGTGTATTGATATCAAAGTACAAATTATTCCATTTATTTCCTTTCTGGTAGTCATAAACAAAAAGAAGTTTTTGTATCTGCACTTAAAATTCCATGTACTGGAAGTAAATATGAAATATAACAAGGATGTCTTCTCCTGGACCTTTGTTTATGATGAACTAAATTTTAAATTGTGAATTAGTAAAGCATTGGCTGCCCATGGTAATGTCACTCACTCAAAGGAAAAAGAAGATTGATAGTATCATTTGCATTTGTTACTTGGCGTAATAGATACTGAAAGATTTTCTTTGAATTGGCCACATACTGGTGATGTGGATGTAGGTACCCTTACATTTCTAATAAGTTGGTCAAATACACTGGAAGAGGAGCGTTTCCTGTCATCTCGAATTATAGAAAACTGAATGCCTGTGTCAACTCCCAAAGCAGCCACATCATTCTCACACTGCATCTATCACTTGCTTATTTGCTGTTTCCAGTAGAGGGGAAAAAAATGTGATTGTCATCTGTATCTGTCACTGAGTCCACTGTAACTGTGGTTGCAGGAAATTTCTCAATCGAAGTCAAACCAAACCAAACCAAAAGGAAGACCCTTTGTACTGAGGAGATAAGAAGGCAGCATTTTAATCTTTACACCAATGGACTGTTGGATTTTCACACCAGTGGATTGCTGCAGGGATAATTTCTCCAAATCAACTGTCCTGAATTAGGAAGGAGTTTAGTCTATATAGAATTAGAAGTGTTAGGTGCAAAGCAAGTGAACAAACATTACATGATTGCTTATATACATTGAATCATATAATTTTTTTTTATTTAAGACAAAAAAGACACAGAAAAGAAAAACAAAAGCAAAAGAGACAAACAACAACAACAAATCCAATACAATGACAGTATAGGTTTACAAAAATAAGATGATAGAAATTTGACAATGGTTGTAATATTGCATATCGTTACCTTCGAAAGGGTTGTCTAGATTGACAGATACATTCATTGCCAGACAGGCTAGTCTTGAAACAATAGAAACACTCCAGCAACCAGAGGAGGGGACTCTTACAGTATGAGCACAATTAGGGGCATTACCATAGTATAAAATAGCATTACCATAATATAGAAATGTTCCAGAGTGAGGGCTTTTACTGAATGAGCACAAGTCAGCCGGGGTGCCTTCGGGTATAGACAATTACTCTGACTTAGTGCTCCTCTGCAGCTGGGCTGTGGACACTGTCAGGGTCAATTGAATTTAGCAGAAATAGCAGAACAGCAACTTGGTCAGAGACCAAGCTGATCATGAAATATCTATAAGTAAACCATCTCGTGAATGTGTTTGTGCATTATAAATGTGCCCCAACATTATGAGCGTATATTTAGGGAGAAATCAAAATTTCTTCATAAGAACCCGTAGGATATTTTTTGCCCAAGTTCCCATCATAATAGAGAAATGGCAGGAAATTATTTCTTTCAGAAGAGCCTGAAGCCTACGCCTTACCACAGAAATACAACATCTTTGTTAAAGCAGGTGGAAAAGAGTGTTCAAACTAGTAGATACAATGCAGAGATGGATACTAAGGGACTTCCTGAAGAAACAAGGCAAAAATGTCTGACGAGTTACAGTTTGCTCAGCAAGTATACTAATCATGACTGCAGCAAGTGCTTTTTACTTGCTTAATACTAAAGTTTAATAAATAGGAAATGTTCACATTTAGCTGGGTTGTAATGAGCAGACAGAGAAGGAGCATGTGTCATGCACTGTGGAGACGCCTTGTCACACCCCAGTGCATCACTGGGCTCCAATACCTGCTTCCAGGGCCAGGGGCCTTCTCAGGCTACCACGTGCCTTAGGCCTGGAGTGGAACTGTACCTAGAATCTCTGCTTTCTGTTCTATTAAGCATATACTTGCAATACATAATAATGGATTCATTGTGGGGTACTGGTACGTATGCACATTGCATCTTGATTCTTTTTCCATCCCTTCGCCTCACCTGCCTTTCATCTGCCTCATCCCCAGATCCCCTTCCCATCTCCACAAAATCTATCTCTCATCAAAACACTTTATCTTTAGACTCCCTTGTCAGCCTAATCAGAAGTATAAACACAATAAAGAATCTAGATCAGATTTTTTTTAAATGTATATACTGTTCACTTAGGGTAATTAGGTAATATTTTTGTAGAACAGAAGGTTTATGGCAGTAAAAGGTAACACACGTGTCTTTATTTGTATCTAGTTCATGAAGTTATCAACGTGTGCAAAACACTTTCTAATGGCATTTCCAAATGTCAGTGCAATAGGAGGAGGGAAGGAGGAGTGGAAGCAGAGAAAGAAAGGAGAGATAGAAAGACGAAGATGAGGGAAAAGAAGCAGAGATGGAGAGAGACAGACAGAGACAGAGACAGAGAGAATCTTTGTGGATACTCAGCAGATCAAACAATATTTCAAGTCTCCAGGCATCTTTTAAAATATTTCACCGTGGCACCCTGAGAATCCTCAGCAGGAAGTAAGCCACAGAGGCACTAAAATCAACTATCTGAAAAAAAAATTATTAAACCATTTGTGTCTTTACCCATGAGAAAGAAAAAGTCTAAATCAGCTACCTTTAGGAAAATATATTAAACTAATTTGTTTTAACACCAACACAGCAGGGCAAATCAAAATAATGCTGCAACCAGCAAATAAACAAGATCTACAATGAAGAGAGAAGAAAGTGAGATAAGAAAAGTACAAAAGCAGTCTATCATTTAAAAAGAAGCAAAGTAGTTATAAACTTGGAAGTAACTATACTCCCTCCTTCATTTTGTTTTGCTTTTGAAATTTGCATGATTGTATTTTTAGGCAAAACATTTATTCAGCTTGCTGGTGTATGTTTCAGAATTCTATTGCATTTGTGATTTTTTTAACTCAGATTTTAAAATTTCACTTAGTAAGCCTTTTATTAATGTCCTCATATACCTTGTCATTGCGACAGTTATCTATCTTGCAAATGTACCCTAATGTCTTGTGCAATATCTCGTATGTCATTGTCAAACTATCTCAACATCCCTTTTTTTAAATAGTGTTTGAAACTGTGAATACAAGAATATATGTTTGCATTAGGCTGTATTTATGTATATGTGACAATCAACACACATGTATTTTAAAGACATTCAAACATAGGACTGTCTACATAACACTAAATGAGTAGTAGAAATTTTTATTGAAATGTAAACTGTTCCCTTTCATGAGCATCTGTTTTTTTCTTTTTTTAATGTATTATTTTTTGAATTAGAAAATAGTTGACATCAACGTTCTTAAAGAAAATTTTCTTACTCATTAGTAGAAATTCTGGAAGCCTTTCCATCATCTTGGCTACCAAACTCATCATCAGAGCAGAATCAAGATCAATTTTAAAACTTATTTGAAATATCATAAGTTACTGTATGATCAACTATCTAAAATTAATCACTTTCACCATAACTATGATCTCTTATGGAGTAGATTTTTACAGTGTTCAACAGCATATAGACCCTTACTATCCTAAGTGCTACTAATTGAAATAAATATGCAGCAGAATTGATGGGAGAATTTGCAACTCAGTAGGCTATCATCATCTTATAAAGTATGGTAGTCTATGTTTAGCAAGAATGAACAGTGGTTCTATATAATGCTACTATAAAGTCTAAATATCAATCATTCACTGTTTGATATATAGATAACTCTTTCAATGTATAATGGTCAATTTTAAATTGGATCTTTTCTGCATATAGACAACCATCTCTAATTTCTAACATTATAAATTAAATAGTATCATATCATCAACATACACTGGAAACTCTTTGGAGACATGTAGAACATGAATCACTTGTTCTGGAGTTCAGAAGTTTTTAGGGTCCAAAAACATAATGGGACACATATACTAAAACGTTAAGTAGATAAAATCCACAGGGGTTTCCTGAGGAGTATCTGATAATCAGACATATTCATGTGCAGGAACAAGACGATGTTTATAAAAAATGAAATGTGATGTCTGTATTTGGCTTTGTATCAATGGGGTTCATGTTTAATACTGAGCTAGTTTCTGTTAGGCAATGTTTTGCCACAAATTGAGTTATGTGGAAAAAAATCAGATTTAAGAGATTTTGAAAAACACTCAGGTTTCAGAGGTTTTTGCAGTTATGGTTAGTGGGTTGTATACATGTAATAACTCTTTTGCATTTGGATGTAAGGAGGTATTTGTTGAATACTTGTAATGCAGTCAAAGTTTAAGCAAATTTACATTGGTTATTTTATATGGTACTCAAATCAGACCTGTATCTGAGTCATTCTATCTAGGTAAGATTTCAGCTCTAAATTGGCTCCATTGTTGAGAATTCTGTTCTTAAGTCTCTTTTACCAACCATTACAGCTTCTCCATTTGAGTGAGAATATCTTCACTTAGTTGCATTACTTTTATATTAATTTGAAACACAGAACAGCCGTAAGATTAAAATAAGCCCTTGAACATATCAACTGAGGGAAACTTGCTACAACCGCTGAACAGTTCTGGGCTTTTATCCAGCTGTGTTTCCTCCAGTCTAGTTCTAATTAGATCCATGGGATAAGTATGACAAACATTAGATCAATAGTTTCTGGTGATTTCACAGTGTTGGTTTTCACAAACCATTAATGTGTGCATAGTGTCAGTAAAATAAAAGGCATAAGCCATATAAAAAACTCATTCCAGACATGTTTAAGTAAATTTATACAAAAGCAATCAGATAGTATCTAGAACCCTTTAAAATTAGTTACTAAAGAATTAAAAATGAACAAAACAACAATCTAAAGGATGTAACAAAGCACATGCTGTTTAAATAAAATTAATTTATTGATTTACAGCTCTAGCACTGTAAGATTTTTTTCTTAGACTCTTTTATGTAAACTACTTTTCACTTATTTGCTAAGCTTTTTTATAGCTCCCTCTACTGTTCAAATATGAGAACGTTTCTTAAATTTACAAAAGTGATCTGGTTTAGAAACATAAAGCCAATTAAAGATTTATATTTGCTTCCAGAAAGACCTCAGGGCCTTTTGACTATATCCAGGGTTTCCGCTACTTCCCTCCAGTCTTTCCCAAAGAAAACTCATTCCAAATACTTATGTTTTCCCCTGGAGCCCTAGAAATAAAATAAATTGTGGTTCTTTCTGTGGTCCCTTGTAACCTCAGGTCTTTAATTTGATCACTTTCAAATTTAAAAGATTCAGGTAGAAATATTTTTGCTATGCTAGTAATCTACAAAGTAACTGAATTCAATACTGTTATGTTTCAGAATAAGTGATGCTAGTTTCTTTTTGGGTCTTTAATTTGGTTTCATACCTGTAATACAGCCACCCAATTTTGTGAAGGGGGTAGATAATACGTGGTTTTTGTACCAAAACAAAAGATTAATATTTATAATTTGTATAAAACATTATATCTAAATATTATATACAATCTATATAGTTATAGTACTATATTCAGTAAAACGTGAATTTCTTCCATTGTAAATTTAAAGTTACTATCTAGTTTTACACCAGGCTTCTGAAATAATAAAATCTCTACAGTAGAGTACGTGAAGATAAAAGCACTTGTTTTAATGTTTCACCTTTATTTCCATTTTATCAATAAGTTTCTCTGGAGTTTTTTTTATTGTTCCATGTATTACAAAAATGTATCATGCAATATAGAGCAAAACTTTCAAAAACTTATATAATGGAAATTAAATAATTTTTAAAATATGATGTGTTTTAAAATGTGATGTTTGCATAAGTGATATAGATTATATAAAATTCTTCATCTTTAGAATGCATTAAGACTCAAAATACTGAGTTAAATAAATGTTAAATATTTTCCAAAAGTAATGATAAGGCAATCTAAAATATTAATGCAATAGTAAATTCATATAAGTAAGTATTTTCAAAAGTAAATTTGAGTGTTCTACATCAATGTTAGATATTATGAAATAAGTTTTCTTATTAGAGTTAATACAGTGATTAGTAATGTTTACTGGGACAATGTAATTTTCCATTGCTCCATACTTAATAAATATATAGAATTTTCATAATTGTGATTAAATAACAAACATTAAAATGGGTAAGCCTTACAATCACAAAAAAACACCAAGAATTGCTATGAGACTTGGAGATTTTTGTTTCATGGAATTGGGAAACAATGTAGTAATTAATTCCATGAGCTAGAATAATTAACCTATAAAAATCTCAATTAAGATAATGGTAAAACTTATTAAATCAACAATTCAAATAACAAAGTGCAATGAGATAAAGCATAGATGTTAAGAATATAAAGTTGTTAAACATTTCTCTAATAAACCACATTTACACTACATAGTTAAATAGTAAATGCTAGGAAACTTCCACAGAAATTGTATCACCCTGTAGAGGAAAACAGTACAGTCCTCCTTGAATCCCTGCCCTCCCATTGCTTGCCAGACCACCCCCCCAAAACACAAAGATACCAAAACCCTGGATGGTGCAGTCTTATAAAATTTCATAGTATTTGTATATAACCGTGCTTACCTTCTTGTTCATCTCTAGACTACATAATCTAGTGTAAGTTGAATGTAAATATTTTTATAGTCTATTCTTTAGGGAAAATCACATGTGGGTATATATTCAGCATAGTATAATTCTTCTCAAGTATTTTTGATTGGCTGAATCCATAGATGTGGAGGCCATCTGGAATTTATCACTGATTTCACTATTTAAGAAACAGAAATCTTTGTCAGATTTTAGAAGACTGATGCTCTGTAACACATCAATTAATAGCATGTATGTATTCTAACAATTTCTAAGGCCCAGATGTGAAGCAACATTGTCTAAAGTACTGTCATAGAAATGTGGGACACTTTAAGAAATGATATTGAACCACAGTATTTGATTGTAATGCCTGTTTCTGTTTTAAGAATAAGAAAAGAGAAGAAGTAGCTTCCATATCTACATATTAAACATATGCATGTATAGCACTTACTGTATGTTAGACACTACTGTAACACTCTGAAAGCAATTAAGAAAACTGATATTTAAACCTGGGCACAATGACTTCAGAGTTGATGCATTCAACCCCTTCATTATCCTCATTTCTCATTATATTCCTTCTGTCTTTCTTCTGTTGTGTGGATAACAACTTATTCCCTTTTCCTCCTTCCTTTCTTTTCCTTCCCTTCCCTTCCCTTCCCTTCCCTTCCCTTCCCTTCCCTTCCCTTCCTTTGTCTCTTCCCTTGTCTCTTGCCTTTCCTCCCCTCTTCTGTCTTTCTATGTCTCTCTCTCTTTCTCTCTCTCTCTCTAATAAAATCAGATATGCCCTTGGAATTGCATCAATTTGAAGTAGGAAGTTTGATCTTGTGCCATCAAAAGAAACCTAAGAAAGACATTATTCTGTGTCCTTCATATTTTAGCAAAAATAATATTTACCTACACACTGTGTTTAAACAATACATCAACAGGTTAACCTAATATCTCTCTGGGATTCTATACTACCTATCTAGATGTAGTCATACCAAATAGTTTTGTCCTCAAAACTATATAAAATTCTGAAGGTAACTGCACAATTTTGTACAGAAAATGACTCTGTCTTAGACTATTTTATTTAACTAGTAACACAATAACGCAAGCCAGGAAATTTACACTGTAATGAAATAACTTTTGTTTCAGCTCATGTTTCTGGTCCAAAATTGACGTGCCACATCTACTGATGCCCTTTTTGCTAACTCTGTTACCTCAAGGTGGCGTAGGGGAGCACATAGCAAGAGGAATTGTGCAAGAGACCTAGCCAAACTAGTCTTTGTGGAAGAACCCAATCATAGCACAATATATTATCCTGTTTATCCTAGTGGATTAATATTAAATGTCCCACCAGGCCCCACCTGTTAATATTGCTTAATCAGTATTAAATTTCAGCATGAGTTTTGGAGGTAGTGAACTGTATTCAAACCATAGCTCACTTCATGATTTTACTGAGTCACAAATTGATGTGTGAACCAAAATAGAAGATTAACATCACAGAAAAGGAAATTCTAGCTTTTTTTTTTTTTTTTTTTTGGTACAGGGGATCGAACTCACAACTTCATGCCTGCCAGGCAGGTGCTTATGCCACTGAGCTAAAGCCCCGGCCTGATTTTTTTGAGACAGGGTCTCACTATGCAATTCAGGCTGGCCTTGAACTCACGAGGATCCTCCTTCCTCAGCCTCATGACTGCTGGGATTAAAGGCATGCACCACAATGCCCAGCTAAATTTTAGCATTTTAAAGAAATGTTAAAAATGGCATCTCCATCCACACTTACCTATCCCCTGGTTTTGACCACTTTATGCTCAGTATACATGAAATTGTGTTACTCTTTTAATAGAGGATACTGCACAGACTTAGCTACAATTCCATGTCTTTGCCACTGATTTCATCAATTTCTTTTACTTTTGGAGATATCAGTCATTTCCTTTTTATTGAAGGAATCCAGCAAAATCTGAGATGTCTTTTTATTGTTTTTGTTTTGCTGTGTTTTTAGTTTTAACTAGTTAATGTACCCCTTATATGCAATTTTTTTTTTTTTTTTTTGCGGCACCAGGGATCAAACTCACAGCCTCATGCCTGTCAGACAGGCGCTTAAGTCACTGAGTCAAACTCTCAGCCCTAGTTTTTTGAGGCAGGGTCACACTATGTAGCTCAGGCCAGCTTTGCACTCACGTTGTAGCCCAAGCCGGCCTCGAACTCACAACGCTCCACCTACCTCAGCCTCCCAAGTGCTGGGATTAAAGGAGTGCACCACCATGCCCAGCTCCTTACATGCAATTTGAACAGAAGCATGGATTGTTTTTTTGTTTCTACTGTTGTTGTTGTTGTTGTTGTGTGTGTGGTAGTCAGGTTTTACAAGAGAATGGATTTTATACGGGACATATAAGTTATAGTATTGTTTTGTAATATTCACCTGAAAAGTCAAATGCAAAAGAATGGAAGAGATCTGTCCACCACTAGAGACCAAAAAGAATCCAGTGGAGAGCCTGGACCTCATAGCAATGTCCTCCATGAATCGGGCTGGAGGCCCAGAGCCCACAAAAATGTCTCATGCAAGTCTGTATCAGGATCAGCACTGGGAAGGCCCAAAGGTCAGTGGTGGAAGCTAGAAAGTCTGCACCAGCAGGATGAAGGATCTGTGCCAGCAGCTTGGAGATCTGCACTGGAGCCCAGGAGTGACACTGAAGGTAAGGACCAGGGCTTCCCTGAAGAGAACTGCAGCCATCCTCAGCAACAGTGAGGACTCAAACTCTTTCAACAATGAGACCAGTTGAGTTCACATTAGGAAAACCAGCATGACAGGCTTCTCCAGGAAAATCAACAGGATACGCCTCCCCTCCAGTTCTCCACCCAGCACCACACTGATTCAGTTCAGCTGTGTGTTACAAGTTGACCATTAGTTAATCCACCATAGTGTGCACATGTGTGGGTGTGTATGTGTTGTGTTGTGTTGTGTAGTATTGTGAAAAGGCAGTCAATTCCTTTGAAATCAAACAGACCTGGATTAGGGTCTCAAATATTTTGTGTGTCGCTATATGATTTGGGCAGTTTACCTAACATTTCTAAGATTAATTTCTTACTGAACAGGCAGTTTTACTTTCCTTTGAACAACTTTTATCATGTTGTTAGCTACTTCATTGATTTCTGAATTTTTAAATTGCTGGTGGTAGTTTATCTCATACATGTTTACAGGAGTCCCATTTATATCTTTGTATAGTTTAATAGAAGTAGCTAGAAAGCATTAAAATAACTCTCTGCCCCATCCCCTTAGCACACTCTGTAATGACCCACCACATGGAAATATTCTTGCTCTCTTCAATAAATGAAATCCCCTTAACTCATTTTCCCTCTTGTTACTGTCCCAGCTATCCTCCTTGGCCTAGTTTAAATGCTTTCTCCTTCAGGAAGTCTTAGCTAATTCCACAAATCAGAAGTGACTGCCCTCTGAGTTCCCAAAGCATTTTCTTTGGCACTGAAATTAATCATAGTTATTCGTGTATATGTCTTAACTCCCCTGATGAACTTGGCTATATTTGAGAACAGATTTCATCATGTTCTTTATTTAATACACAACATTCTTATATTGTGGTTTGCCCTAGCAATGTACAATTAGGCTTGAAAAGCTATAAAATATAACTGTTATTAAAACAAATCATTCAAATTGAGGGATAGGTATAAAAACATCTGGAAGTTACCAGTAAAATAAAAAAAAGAAAAGCATACAGCATTTTTTACAAATATCATAACCACATATATTCATAAAATGGAAAATAAAATAATTTTGGAGATAAATATGAATGTAGTATACAACTTTTTAATTATACATAAATCATGTTAGTGTGTTTTCATGACCTAAAACAGTATTCCTATTATAGCTTTAAGTTTTGGGACAAGATAAAGAAACCAATTTAATATTTATTGTTCAGAACAAATATATTATCATGGGCAGTGAAATATGTGGTAAATCATATCCCCTTATCATCACTTTTTCTGATGATAAAATTAGAGCATGCCCCTTCCTATCAAGGAGAAACCTTATACATATGAACTGTACTAAATCTCCTTGTGCTTTTCAGTGGAATGAATGATGCACACTTGTGTAATATCATATGACTTCTTGAACTTTGAAGTGTATATGGCTCACTGGGGAATCTTGTTTCCAAGCAGATTCTAATTTACTATTCTTAGGGTTCACCTGAGATTAGACAGCTTGCTTGAGTTCTCAGGTGCTTGTCCACAGGCCATAATTTGAGGTAGACTCATAGGCTGAAGCAGGGGGATCATATGGTTGAGTCCAGACTGGGCAACTTAGCTACTTAGCAAGCAACTACTACAAAATAAAAAGCTTAAAAAGAATGGAACCATGGACGTGGCTTAGATGGGCGGGGCCCTGTCCTCAGTCCTCAGTACCACACACACACACATGCACACACACTCGCTTTCCTAAACTGAGCATGGTGGTGCACCCCATTGGTACCAGCTACTCAGAGATGATAAGAGAATCTCTGGAGCTCATGAGCTGGAGGCCAGTCCTAGCAATGTAGGAGACTCTCAAACAAACAAACAAACATATATATGTCAATTATTTCCTTCCACTTTGAAAGTGTTTTCCTTGTAACAGTTTAAACTTTGTATTGCCAGACATATAACTCGGTGGCACAGTGCGTACCTGGCAAGTGTGAGTTTGTGAGTTTGATTCCTGATTCTGATAAATAAATAAATTTATTCTTGCTATTCTATAAGCTTGATCAGGTTTTAGAAGATATCTTTCTGTCTTGTGCAATGAAAATAGGAGAAAAAGAAAATTTGCAAACTAGTCTGAAAAATTCAATCTTTTAAATGGGTATATTTCTATTAATTTGATTCTACTCTTCATTTATTATATCTTTACCATGCAGTACAATATAGAAAATAATTTTAAAATGAAAAATTTAGGCAGAAAACTCTCATGCTTGCTTCTCTTCAAATACTATTAAACATTTATTTATTTATTATTCATATTTCTAGATAATACATAATATTTTGTCACTACTTGAAATTATGTATAGAATTGCCATATTGATATTAAAATAGCTGGCCAATTTCTGCTACTATGTTTTGACATGGTAATTACCTGATTTTTCCAATTAGACAGCAAGGAATTAAAAAATGACATTTTACTCATCTTTTAGGAGGTAGAAGAAGCTTGAGTAAAGTTTGAGAGAATCCTTTTTCCTCCTTTCTTCAAACCAACAAATGAAAATTGCTTCTTACGAATGCATGCAATTCATTCATTGCCTTTGCTTTGAAAGGTTAAAGAAATATTTCTTTTCTGGTCATATCTATAACTTACTTGGACAACTGAAATGTTAGCATGCTAGAGGCAGTTCTTTTAAAATTCATGTTTCAAATTGGAAAATGTCAATCATATAATAATCTTCATCATAAGCCCCTTAGTAAGAGATATGAAACACTTAATTTAGTTGAGTTTTTACATGTGAGATGAAAGACAAAGACAGAGAGAAAGACAGAACTTTAATGGCTACCACTTATTTTTTCCAGGATACACTGCAGTATGTGCTTGTTTATTTTTTTATTTATGATGAGAATTCCTCACGTTCATAGTGCAAGATGCAGAGGAATCTATAATACCTTAAAATAAATTTACAACTTATGGAAATTTTAACATACAATTTGTGTAAGCATGTATTTAAGAGAATCTTACTGGAATTCTACCACTTAATAAAATGCAAGAGTATTCATCATGCAGTCATTCTTAATTCATGTGTGGGGTGGTTTTGATTTGAGCAGTTGTTACATTTGAAAAGTACCTGTCATGAGGGTTGGCATGATTCATATTCAGTTCCTTTGAATTACACAGTAAACACAAACATAGCATGCAAACAGTGAATAAGAACATATATTAGCCACACTGAGTACTGCTAAGAAACCGTCTTAGGAGCTTTGAATAGAAAAAGTGTCCGTTTCACTCACATCACTCATGTACCCCCGTATCTAAAGGACTGACTTACGGATGACATAGTACTATCAGTACTGCCAGTTCTTGAGTTCAACAGCCTTGAAATTGTGACCCTGTATAACATCTAACTAAAGTCAGTTCCTTATGTTTTAGCCCAAGTTTAGAGCTCTGCCAAGCACTCCAGTGTTCTTTTTCACCAGTAGGCCACATTTCACTGGGGTACAATTGTTATAATCACAGAGAAGGTGATTTTCATTTTACTGAGGTTTTAAAAGCTTTCTGGGGACTAATTTGAGAATTAGTGTAAGTTTCATTTTTAAAGTTTTTACACCCTTCCTTTTATACTTATTATTTTTTCCTCTGACTTTAAAACATTTTCAAAATTACTCATTCGTTAGCTCAATGTTTTTTCACTACTTACTGCATACCATGGATGATACTAGAAACTATACAATGAGAGTAAAATGGACATCAGATCATGTTGCCAGATGGCTCTTAATCTAGGTGGATTAGAGACACAGAAACAGGCAAACACACCCAATAAGGGATCACACAAAGCCAGAGCTGGTCGCTGGGATGGGCTGCTGGCTCACAGGGTCACTCCAGTGAAGTGGATGAAGAGGGTATCCACAAAGAAAAAAGTACTTTGCACAAAGTGGAAAGTGTTAGGTAGGGAGGACAGAGCAATGGGGATGGGTTATTTCAAGCTGGGGAAGCACTGGTGTAGACACAAGGAAACAAGAGTGGGCAGCAGAGGATTTGGGAAGAGAAAGAGGTTACGGATGAGATGCAATGATGCAAGCAGGCAGATGTATCCTAAAGTCACTGGGAAGCCCTGAGTCAGAGACCTCCAGCAGGGAAGGCACATGCTAGGGTTTGCAGATGGCCAGAGGATTGAGTGGAACTTGAGAGAGAGCTATCACGGCAGAAGCAAATGACCTAATGGCTACCGCAAAGCAACAATCCAAGGCCAAAAGTAGACAAAGTCAACCCCAGAGCAAAGGTAAAACATCTCAATTCAGTTATGTGTAGCCTTGATCTTTTCCTCTTCAAAATATACTTTCCCTTCAATGGAAACGTTTCCATTTATGTGATCTCCGCAAGTGTTTCTAATGATTTTTCTACTTTAAAGAAATGCTAGCTGAGCATGGTGGTTGACACCTCTGATCTCTGCACTTTCGGAGCCTAAAGCATCACAAATTAAATCAAATATATAAATAAATAAATAATTTTATTAGTCACCTGTCTTTCCTTTTTTCTTTTCCTTCTTTTCTATATGTTTCGACCTCACCTGCACACATACACAATGCAAGTTTCAGAAACCATTTATGTGCCAGGCATGGTGATGCATGCCTGTAGTCCCAGCATTCAGGAGGCTGAAGCAGGAGGATCACCACAAGTTTGATACCAACCTGTGCTACAAAGTGAGTTCAAGCCCTGCCTGAACTGAATAGAGAAACCCTGTCTCAAAAATGACAGAGAAAAAAGTCGTTCACATTTACCGGATTTGACTTTCATGTTGCATTTAAAATTATTCCTTTGAGCTTTAATGTTCAATATGTGAAACTATAGACATTCCATAAAACCCCTTTTAAGCCCCTGCAGTGTAAGCAAAAGATGGCACCTCAGGTCCAGAGATTAGTCCTGGAATGAGTAATACTTTTCTTCCCTGATTTTTATCATGGTCCACAGTGAACTCTGCACTAGTTGATTATACAACATTAGTACTATTTGATTTAGTTAGACTTAATAGCATAAAACATCTAGGTAGCTTTATGGTTTAAATATTTAGGAGGGATTAGAGATCAAAGCCCTAATTTAAATTTTGAAATAGCTTGTATGTTCTCAAGCAAGACATTACCTTTCATTTATGAAGGTGCTAGATAAGAGATTGGCTTTACAGAATAAAAAGAACCACTGAGGTAGTGTCTGCTTGATAAGCACCTTGTTGAAGAAGGATTTTCCAGAAGCAGAATTTTCTAATTGAAGGCAATTGTCTATGGGAAACAAAGAGACAAGTGAGTAATTTGGGGCATTTGGAGGGGAAAAAGAACATTTAATTTATTCAATACCTTGGGACAGAAGGGGAGGGTATGCTTTCTGTGTTTGGTCAGCACTCTTTTGGTGATGGTTGTTATTGGTGAAGGAGACTTCTTCCACAAGTAGTATATCATAAGAATGTGATCAAATAATTTGTTCTTAGTTTCTGTAGGAAATCTTTTACTCTTTTCTTTAATGTCTGAACTAATTCTCTAATATTTTTTAGCTCACTGTTCATTTCTTTGAGTGATACTTTCTAAATTTCCACTGATTTGTGACTGCAATTTTATTACTCTTTTTTATTTGTTTGTTTGTTTTGTTTTTTTGAGAGAGTCTCACTACATAGTTCAGGCTGGCCTTGAACTCATTTTGGAACCCAGGCTGACCTTGAATTTCTAGTGATTCTCCTGCCTCAGACTCCCCAGTGCTGGGATTACAGGCATGAACCACCATGCCTCACTTTATTACCCTCTCTATCCTTTATAATTACTTAACTTATAACATCAAAATATAAGGGTAAAGATAGTTAATGTATCTAAGGTATCTATCCATTGGAATTTAAACAATAAAAGAATATGCAGGGCATGTATATATTTAGGAGGTATGATCTCAAATACAGTGAAGAATTATTTAAATCACAATTTATCTCAATGTAAAAGATACATTGCAGATTAATCCTGCTCAAAATGCTCCTCGCTTTGATCACATATCCCATCATTCTTGCCACTTTCTGAAGTAGTTCTGGCTGTTGTTTTTCCTAAGTGGCTATGGTTATGCTGTCATGGCTGCCCTGATGTCCTAAAATGATTCAAAACTCTTACCTTTCATGGTCATTTTGACTTTGAGGAAGATCCAGAAGCCACATAATGCCAGATAAAAGTGATTAGATAGGTGGGGACACATGAGTACAGTATGATTTTCACAAGCCTGCCTTTCCATTGGAGGGCATTTGGGAGCAGCACTCATTCTGTTTTTGTAACACCTCATAAAGATACTCAAAACTGCTTCAAAAGGTGGCAACTTTGATAGGATGAGTGTGTTTGAATTGAGGGGGACTGTTTTAAGTGGGATTAATGGCAGTGTATGTATTACTATAATAGATTCTTTTTATTTAAACATGCATCATAGTTTTTGATCAGTCACTTATTTTGTGGTCTCCCTAAAAGTTCTAGGAATCTACTTTTTGAATAAATCTCCAATTAGAAATATTTAGGATCATGAAAGATAACACTGGAGTAATAGTTCTCTTCTTTTTTAAGATCCTGTAACAATGCTTTTATAATACTCTTCAAGAATTATGAGGGCTAAATCAGGATTTGGCATAACTTACATGTTTGGTGCCATGTAAATCTATAGTCGATGTCATTTGAAGAAGAGGAAAAGAGTGAAAAAGGAAGGAAAGCATACAGAGGAATTAAATATGATTATTTTCCTACCTATTCCAGGAGGTAGAAAACAATCTGTTAATATTCTTTGTACTAGAAACATTAGTAGGGACTGTGGGGGAAAATGGAACTCTTCTCCACTGTTGGTGGGAGTGCAGACTGGTGCAACCACTGTGGAAATCAGTGTCGAGGTTCCTCAAAAAGCTAGGATTAGAGGTCACATTTGATCCAGCTATCCCACTTCTGGGCATTTTTCCCAGAAGAATTGAAAACATCATACCACAGTGATACATGTGCACCCATATTTATAGCAGCACAATTTGTAATAGCCAAATCTTGGAAGCAACCCAAATGCCCATAAAACAAGGAATGGGTAAAAAAGATGTGGTATTTTTATGAAATAGAGTACTACTCAGCTATAAAAAAGGATTGCATTGAGGCTTTTATAGGTAAATAGATGTGACTTGAGACCATACTCATAGGTGAAATAAGTCAGACTTACATGTGCAAATACCATATTGTCTCCCTAGTGTAAGAAACTGAAAAGTAAATAAGATCCAAAATCTCCAATAGGTATTATGAAACAGTAAGAAACTGCTCAAAGGGAAAAAGTATCTGAGATAGGGGAAAAGAGAAAAGAAAAAAAGGAACAGAAAAAGATATAAATCTCTGTGTATATATATATATATATATATATATATATATATATACATATACACACATAGGATAGCTAAAATGATTATACTACTAATTCTATTAGTTCTTGGAAAAGAACAGTTAATACTCATATGATTTGATCATTTTTACATGTCTATATCTGGCAATCTAAGCAACTCTTTAGAAGATATTAATATGCAATATAACAACCATTGTTAAATTATTATCATCTTGTTTTGAAAGCCTATATTGTTATTGTTTTTTTTCTTTGTTTTCTTTTCTGCATTTTTTTCTCTTTAAAATTAAAAAAAATTGATATATTAATGTAATTTGCCCCAATATGAGTTATTCTTTTGGAGTCTTTATCCACAATGAGAGTAAAGGATAGTTAGAAAACAGATTTCTCACCTATAATCTACCTTGATAAGTTGCTATATGTTACTTTCTTTATTTAACAAAAAAAAACCAAAACAAACAAACAAACAAACCTACATTCCTCAGAAATAAATTAGTAACTTTGGTAGTGATTTCCTGAAGACTATCAGCAAATGAAGACAGATTTCTCGGCCCTGTTCCTTTCAACTCTTTTCATCCTGCTTTCTTGCCTGCACCATAAATTGGGAGACAAGAATTTCATGGGTCTTGTATCTGTGAACTTAAATGACTTTTACTTGGGAATTAATAAACTTACAGACCTAAGGCAAATTCTCAAATTTCAGCTTTTTTGGACTTTTCATTATTTATTCAGGCAGTAACCCTCCAAATCAAAGAGCCAAGCTTATTGTTGTTTTTAATTAGCACTGTTGAGTTGTTAGCATATCCAAAAGCACTTTATGCATGCTTCAACAACACCTGAAATATAGCCAGCAACACCACATAATCAGTTTTGTGCTTAATAAACTTAGAAGCAATTTAACTCCTACTAGGGGAACTAGGGAAGACATCTGGATTGAGCAGGTCAATCTCTGCACTAGGATACTTGAATTGAGAGGCAAAACTCACTGATATTTTTTCTCTATACAAGAATGATTACTATGAATATTATTATCTCAGAACCATTCACACATGATGGGATAAAATTCATACTTCACATTCATGGTTCATTAAAATATTTCAAAATCCAGTCAAGATTGTTCCAGTGACAGTTAAGCTATTGTCAAATTGATTAACTTGGGAACTGCAGAGGACATTAGCAAGGTACACTCCTGGGTGAGGTGGGTGGGTCCTAGAGGTGTTACCTCGGGATCTCATTCTGGTCCATATCCCTCTCCTCCCTGGTGATAATCTCCTGCTCTGATTCCAGGCTGCTATGAACTAAGCAGTCTGCTAACCCATGCCCTTCTATCATGGTGTTCTGCCTTGGAACTAGTCAGCTATGGACTAAATTCCCTGAAACAGAATGCAACTAATCCTCTCCTCCTTTACCTTATGAGTGTCAGGTAATCTGTCCCAGCAACAGGAAGCTGTCTACAACAGCCCTTTTGTCTACTAAGGTCAAATACTTCCACACTTGTTTTGGATCTTTCTTTCCCCCGCCTTGCTATGGACTTCATCAGTTGTTTTTATTCTCTTCTAATCGTTCCATTTTTCCTTTCTCTGAGACATTAGTATACTGTAGAGTACTTAGAGCAGAATCTCAATGTTTACATTCTGACTTTGTCACTTACCAGCTTGGGAACTCGGCAAAGTTCACCTTCCTGTTTCCCAATTCTTTGTCTGCATATATAAAATGGCACCAAGTATCTCATGGGTCTCAATAAGTTTTCAAAGGTGAATCTCAAGAACAATGCCTGCAATAAGACAAACTGTGCATATCAGTTATTAATTGTATTATTATGGAATATATCATCCACCCCATCAGCATACAAATAGATGCCAAAATATATATTATTAAATCAAATCATAGTTCTACGTCACCCACCTGTCCCAATCTCTAGTCCTGTCCTCAGCCCAGCTTCCCTCTGTGATTATCTACAGAAGTTGTTTTCCCTTCTCACTTACTGAACTGGGTTTTGTTGAAATCATTTGTAATCGTCTATTGTCATGGCCAATAGATTCTTTTCAATTACCTTTTTTGACTTTTTATCAGTATTTAAGAAAGTTGATAAAGGCCTAATAAAACTTTTATATATAATAAAATAAAAGAAAGTTTTATTAAGCCTTTATCAACTTTCTTACCCACATCTGTATTTTCTCTATTCTGTTTCTCCTTCTTGTTCATACTTTACATTTACTTTAGAGATTTTCTGAATCCTATCACATTAGCTACCAAGCATGAATGGATAGGCCTCCGTTTCCATGGCTTTAAAACTTCTAACCAATTTATTCAGCAACCTACACAGAATCTGCAACTTGACACTTGAAGGCGTTTCATGTCTAATATTTAATTTCTCATTATTTTCCCAAACTCATAATATCTCAGTCTTCTTTATTCATGTTCAGAGTGGCTGGAATCAAAATCGCCTTCCTCTGAATACCATCCATGTAAAATCTATCACTGTTCTGACAATTTTCCTTTCACAATATGTCTAGAGATTCACAAAGGTCTCTCTGGCATTATTCTTTCTATGTTAGTGAAATTCTCTTGAATTTCTCCCAGGACCACTACAATGGTTGCCTATCATCCCTCTGTAGTTCTACAACTGATGCTTTTGATGCTTTCTCCAGAGTCTGAGTTTAATAGCTCAGATCTAAAATATCTCTGAAGAGTCTTCTGTGTCAAAGTTTTGCTCTCTCATGTAAGAGAGTTCATACTCCAGGGTTTTGAAAGATGACCGGATCATGAGGTTTCTAATGTCATCGGTGGATTAACCCATTGATGGAGTCAAGCTTTGGTGGCATTATTAGGAAATTATGAAAATTTAGGAATTGGGGCTTAGTTGAAGACAGTAGATCATAGGGATCTTTCCTTAGTGACTATACCTCTCCATGGACCTTCCCATTTGCCCTGCACCTCTCTGTCCCTTTCCCTTTTCCTCTCTGCCTCTCTTTTGTTGTCCCTGTCTCTCTGCCTCTCCTCTCCGTTTCTCTATTCCTCACCTCTTTTTCTCTTGCCTCTCCCTCTGACTTTCCTTATCTAGCCTTTCTCTCCCCTTCTCTACTATCTCCTCCATTGTCTCCTTCTCCCTTTCTGCTTGCTCATCCTGTGCTCTCTTCCTCTCACTCTCTCTCCCCACTACCTCTGTGGTCCAGTCTCTTACTCTCTCCCTCTCCTTCTCTCCTTCATTCCCATGAATGAGTAGCTGTTTTCCACCAGGACCTTCCATTACCATGTTTTAGCTTTGCCATGAGCCAAAAATAAATCTGAAATCAGTAAGACTGATATTTTCAGGTATTTTGATATAATGACTGAAAGCTAGGTAAATCTTTTAAAAGTAAAAATTGGGTCTTATGACTGCCTTTAGCAAAAATCCTTTCATTTGTCTCTTATGGCAACTATAATAAATAAACAATAACATTTTAACATGAAATTTCTATTCCCCATTACAATAGAATTTCTCTGGTATACTGAATGCATTCTGTTCTTTTGCATCATATGATTTTTTAAATTTAAATATTTTACTGTTATGCTCATTTATGCTCCCGTTTCAGTTACTCTTCCCTTAGACTGTAGATTTCAGTAAAGTCAGATATCATTGTTTTTAATAAATTTGTGGTGGCACAAGTTTAACAATTTTCAAATGAATAAGTAGATAATTAGAGGGAACTTCACCAGTACTTATATAGAAAAATGTTATCAAGTATGCTATACTGCAAACATTACTTAACTAAGGTGAAATTTTATCTTAATTATTTGGGAAATTCCTACTTGAGTTTTTGGTTCATGTGTTTCAAGGGAAATTTTATGTCTAATTTGTTTACCTGTTAAGACCAGATGGAGGTCAGCTGGAGCCATATGTACGAATTTTGGAAGCCGACAAAATAGGGCATACATTTTTATTACTCCTTCCCAAAAAGATTTGACTTTGGTTAAGTTACAAAAAACTTCTGAGTCTGTTTTCCAAGCCTGAAAATTAGCACACTATCACCTTCTTTATTCACCTAAAATGGAAATGAATTTATATATTGTACAAACATTTCATTAGGCATGAAGTACCAGTCAAGATCTCCTCTTAGTCATGAGGTACCATGAATAAGTTCTCACCCATAAGTACTTTGCTAGGGACCCCTGAAGAAGTCAGCATATTAGGAAGGGGAGGTCTGAGAAGGCCACCTTGAGAACCCATCATTCCTGCTGTTCGCTGTAAGTACACTGGTATACCAACCACAGTCATCTCCTTTAGCATATTATTCATCACTGTGAGTCTGTGTGTTTCATTTGAGTTCTCTTATTAAACATATTATCTGTTACTATATATTAATTTCATGAATGTTTATTTATTTTAACCTGATTGCTTTTCCTTTTCCACTCCCCACATCTTTTTCTTTTTGGCCTTTAGTATCTTCAAACTTCATTGTCTTTGCTACTTGCTCGTATGACTACCTGATTATATCCTTTAGTCAATCTGCTAAGTTTCGTTAGCTAAGATAATACACTTTTAAATATATTTTTGTCAGCTCCCCCTGTATCTGCAGCTTCCCCAGCCTCAGATTAAACCAACATGAATCAAAAATATTTTGCAAAAAATGGATCTATACTGAAATATATGAACTTTTTCTTGTCACTGTTAGTAAAATTATATAAAAATAAAAATAAATGCTATTTACATAGCACTTACATTGAATTAGATTAAAAATATTTAGAAGAAAAATTGATGCAGATTTTTTTCTTATCACTATTCCACAAAGGATAGTGAAGTAAAAAAAAAAATAAGTAAAATAAAAATAAAAGCTATTAGTATGGTATGGACATTGTATTTGATTTTAAAAGTAATCCAGAGATGATTAAAGTATATGGTAGCATGTTTGTAGACTATACCCAAAGATGACATCAATTTATATAAAATATTTGAACATCCAAGGATTTTGGAAGGTTTTGGATTCAACTCTCTGTGATTAATTAGAGACAATGTTATTTTGTTTTGGTAAGGCTAGCTTTATATTTTTGAAAGTTAAGTAGATAAAATATCATGAATCTTTTTCTGAGACTAGAACAATATCAATATTGAAACAGCTAATCAGATGATCTAATTCCAAAGCGAAGTGGCCATATGCTTGATGAGTATAGCTGGCTGTACAAAGCTCTCAACACATACACTTCATAAAAAATAGAAAATGAGCCACTTGAGCATGGCAGTTCTGTCATTACTGTTTTCATGTTCCAAGGCCCAGTAATTGAGGATATAATACAAAATGCGTGGAAAAGCAAGTAAAACATATAAAAGGAAATATATAACTCAGTGCTAATTTGTTTGTTATAGCTTTGTATTTGAGTAAAGATAAATAGAATAGATGTAATAGATGGAGCTTAGCAAAGAAGATTTGCTCAAGATGCTTTTAGTGTAAAATCAAAATAAATAGTATGGTAGAAAATTAAAGTGGAGAATGAAAGTATGTCACAGATGTGCAAAATAGGAATCCATATAAGCAGAAGGGAAGATTCAGGGGAAGACGCTCATAGCCTGCTTGAAACAGCAAATCAGTCATGGAAATAATGAAGAAGAAAAAATATTGATTTGGCAAGACAAAAGGAGCTAACCCATTGTTTAAATGTTAGACCAAAGGAGCTATTGATAGAGTTTTAGTAATTCAAGTGGAAGAGGAAGGATAAAAAGAGATTGGTAAAGAATATTTTTACATTTATAAAATGTCATCAAATCTGCAAAGAATTTGAAGATATAAAATGAAACATCATTAATTTCAATTCATATAAGAATTATTGTAGTAGTTGAGGCTAAGTTAGGCATGTGCAGGGCTCTGCTGGCAAGCTGAAATGAGTCACCATGACAAAGACATACAGTATAGTGACTGACAGGACACGAGAAGGTCAAAGGTGACTCCTGCATTTCTGTCCAAAGTAATCAGGTTATTGGAGGTGCTGTTGGCCCTATCTAGGAACTAAATTAGCCTAGAATTTATCCTTAATGTTTAATTTAAAGTTCAGTTTTTTTGAAGAGAAAAATTAAAGGTACCATTTTTCTTCATTAAAAATAATTCTTCATCTACACCATGATACTGACCCATCAAGTCAAGCACCAGGTGTAAGGGTTTATTTATAGTCATGACATTTAAAGCCAGATTTTTAGCCTGCTAGTCGTATTTATTAAAAGATATATGTTTAGGGGTAAACAATTGTCCTGGGTGCATATGAAAATCAAAATGTTTTAAGAAAAATTTGGTTTATCTTCATGCAACAAAGTCGGCATGCAAAGTATTGTATTGTAAAATTGAAATGCTCAGCCATAATTGAATGCATGGTTTGAAAAATTACTGTAAGTATTTTAGGATTCTCCTCCCTCAAAATGTGTAGAAAAAATAAGGCAAACAGAAAAATAAAATATTAATATCAAGCCAGATTCACCTAGTCACATTCACTTGGTTCACATGAGTGCATTCAAGTAAATTCAGAATATTTTCCACTTCATGGTGTGAGGAGTTGGAATCCTCGTATGTATGGTTGTTGTCTGCTTATAATGATAATAGCAGTGAAGATCATTATAATTAGAATCACACTTAAAATAGCATTTCCAGAATCTCAGCTCAGTATTTTAGAAGACAAAAACCTTGGCTGGGAAAATTTTTGTAACACCTAAACTCTTTTTTTTTTTTTTTTTTTTTGAGATTGGTAGCTTATGGATTTCTATTTTATAACAACTCTATTTTTATACACTTCTTTGCTACAAAAGGAGAACAGAAGTTCCTAATATGTCCAAAAGAATCACAAAAAATGAGTATAAAATTTTACCTGTGGATATATTAGGGAAAAGAAAAAAACAAACTGACTTGGTTGCTTAGAGCATAAAACTGAGCTGCAGCAGAGAAGTTTCGATTCTCAGACAGCCAAGAGGCAAAAATGAACCTTATACATCTCTGCATTAGTATAAACAGCACGTGAGGTGAGGCACTCCCAAGGGATGGAAGCTGGTATATTTTAACTATGTGTTTTCAGAAGTTGTCTTGCTATCTGACCCATGACAGATGCTAACTCAATGTTCGCTCAAGCAAATAAATTATCAAATGAAGTTGATAGACAGTAGAAGTCAGTTTGAAGAATGATAAGAACCAAATTCCTCAGCATTCTGTGATGTGTGGTATAAATCCACATATTCACACATACAGGTTGGAACATTCTACATCGCTATCCTTAGGATTTGGGTACTGGAGTGGTCCACTTTTGGCATTCTTCTACTTGAATCTCCCAGCATTTCAATACTTTACCTGTCTACTTTCTACTCTTTTCTCCTTTTGGGATTTCTACAAATTTATTCCCCCTTGTTTTTCTTCCTCTCCCCATATTTTCTGCCCTTCCCTGTCAGTTCGGTAACTTTTGTTGGATACAGCCTTCATGTCTCCTCCTCAGTCCATTCCCCCTTTCTCTGAGTTCCTATTTACCCTACATATTTATCCTCACCATTTTCAGGTCCACTGCATGCCTAAGTGATGTTTTAGCCCTCAATCTCCCTTGTCTATAATCTTTATTTCCAACTGCACACTGGATCTAACTTCTATTACATACATAATGTCACAGATGCCTTAGTTAAGTATATGTGCTTTTCTCTATTAAAAAATTATATGTGATACTCTATTTCATCATCAGGAATTCAGCTTAAATCTTAGAGGTTATTTCACAATGACTTTCTGTTATTTCTTTTTTTAAAATCTCAGAAGACATTTCTTTATCCAAGATAGCTCTTGACTTACCCTAAATTCTACCCTCTTCAGACTCTCTTCATGCTTCTGTGTAAGCAGTCTTCTCATACAACTATCTTTACTTGTGACTTTGCCCATCTGTCTTCTTCTCATTTCAATTCTCACTGCCTGTGTCTTCCAGGAAACACATCCCATAACTAGCTTCATTTAAAATCTATGGCACTATTATTATTATTATCAGAAAATACACAAGTGTGATATTGAATAATCTCACTGTAATTTATTCTGTCCAAAGAGAAAAAAATAACTTTGGATAAGAAGGTGTTGGAGGAGAGTAATAGGTGAACGGATAGGGTCAAAGTACGTTTTGCTCATGTATGTATGAAATTGCCATAATAATACCCAATTTTAAAAATACTATGAATTCTGTTTTGGGTTGAATTTTGTTCTCCCTGAAACTCGTATGTTGAAATTCCAATGCCTAGTACCTCATGAGGTAGTCTTATTTGAACACAGTATCTGTCAGAAATAACATAGCTAACAAATAGCACTCTAGTTCAGTATGACTGGCGTCCTCATAGAAAGGTGAGCTCTGGTCATGGAGATATGCATAAAGAAAGACAATGTGAAGACACAAAAGGGGAAGAAAAGAGAGGCCTGGAGTTCTCAGAGGAAAGCAACCCACCTAACATCTTGGCCTTGGATTCTGGACCCCAGCATGTGAGATAACAAATATCTGTGACTGCAGCCCCTCTGTGGGTGGCTCTGTGTTATGACACTGCCCTAACAGGAAGACAAGTCCACTTTTGCCGCTGCCACACACGTATGCGTGTACCATTAACTGCCTTGACATCTGTCATATGCTCTTTACATGAGAGCCACTTGCCTTTGCTACCTTTCAGATTGTACCTCAGTGGAAATTTCCTGGCTGTCTTTCCGTAGACTTTTTAGTCTGCATTATTCACTGAGTCTTCTGTTAAATTCACTGACAAACACATTTGCCATTGTATCATAGAAATAAAAATACTTCATCACGAACAGTTTATCACCTTGTGAATAACCATTAGGTATTTGCCTTCTAACAAAGAAAACAAAAATAACAAAAACAGCAATGAAAATAAAAATAATAGTTAACAATTGCACACCACTTATTATGTGTCAGGCACTACTCCAAATACAGAATCTCAAGCTTTGTTCACTTTCTGTTCATGAACCTCTAAGCAATGAAGGAAAATTGCAGAAGTGAATATTGAGAGATATTTTACATTTTTGTGCTGTTTATTTGCTTGAGAAAAAAATTTAATCCAATGTTGTGCCTCGGGAATCTTATAAATTTTGAGGGACTTCAATGATACTTTTAACCTGAAAAATAATGATCTTAGTACACTAAAAGTATCTTAGACAATGTGTTGCACTTCAAATATTCTTCTAGTCCTGTGATTCTCAAATTTCAGGGAGACACAGAACCACCTAGAGAATTTGTTCAAGCACAGCTGTCTGTCTCCCTCTGACCCACTTCCAATTCCGTGGGGCTGGATTCAGGTTGAATTTGCAGTTTTACAAAATTCCCAGAAAAATTGATGTTGCTGTACCACATTTTGCTAACTGAGCTGATTCATGGTCACTGACAAAAAAAAAAAAAAAGAAAAAAGAAAAATTACAGTTATCAAGCATCTCCTAAAGACGCTGTTATTGGTACAAAATGAAAAGAAAGTCAACAGGCTTCATGATTGATGACAATGTTCAGGCAGTCGGTACATTTGGAAAAATCACTGAGGTTAGTTTGTTAGTGAAGTTGCTCACATGAGATTATCTGTATTTTAGAACTGGTTAACAAATTTTACCATTAGCTAAAATAATACAAGTCTGTGTGTATTTATGTGAGTGTGTACCTATGCATTGTTTTACATAATATATAAATACGTTATGTATGTATATCACCAAATAATTCTCAAAAGCTCTCTAGTGTATATATTCAAGGCTCCAAAGTCATGTTCTTATTTTTATTCTAGTGTATATATTCAAGGCTCCAAAGTCATGTTCTTATTTTTATAAGTTCTGTGATTACTTAAGGGAAAAATGGGTATAATTATGCTGTTACCCTCCTGTTAAAAAGTAATAATTTCCTCAAAACTTTGTTATTCTGTGAGGCTCCCTCTAGTGTCCTTAACGGGTTACAAAAATAATACAACTTGAAACATGCATTCAACAAATTAGAGGTATCTCAGGATGACTGAAGTATTGCTCTAAGAAAGATATTCCTTATTAAATGTTGAATGTCAATTTCATGATATAAAGTTTTCATGATAGTGGAAAAATGAGCATGGTGCTTAAAATTCCCAACTCTACTGCAAAAGTATACAGAGTTTAAGTATCCTTGCTATGAATATGGTCATAGATACATTCAAATGGCCACTGAGAAACTTTTACGTAGGTTTTATTTTGTAGATGTTGTATTTCAACTGTGATTATATGTGCAACTTACAAGACTATGTTCAAGTTTTTCAATTTTGAAGTGGCTGTGGTACCTCTTATGGGAAATTTCTTTCAGGATTTAGTTCCATCCACTCATGACTAGGATTTGACAAAATCATTCTACCCTTCTCTGAGTCCCTTTCTTCTAGAAAATAAGAGTTCCAAATGAAAAATAATGTGAATCACATAAATAACTTGTAAACTTTTTTGTCATACTTTGGGGATATTCATTTGACAATTCAATATTTTACACAATATATTCAAATTTTTCAAGTTATACTGGCTGCAGTTCAAGCACTCAGCAGCCACACATGGCTCAGGGCTACCACATTCTATACAGTACAGTGTTAGAACATGTGAGTTATCATTGCCCCTTACATGGTGAATTGAAAGGGAAATTATACACACTTGTCGTGAACTGTGAGGCGATGCTTTAAGATAAAAGTGCAGTTATTAGACCAGCAAGGCCATTCACAGATGCAAGGGAATGGTTCCAGGTTGTAGTGTTTGCCAGACACCTTCTCCAGAGTGCATTCAAGAAAATCCACTTTGAAGCTTATGATCAGACCGTGGAGTTATGAAGGTAAAGAAACCTCACCCTCTTACTGCAGCAAAATCTTTGCTTGCATCAACTTTATAGATTTGTGAAGTGGAAGTTGGCTTCTTGTTACGTTGCTGGGACAATTGCTCCTTCTAATAACAAACAAGGAAGGCTGGTGGATAGATTTCTAACAGCTTTTACCCATTTTGTCCCCACTGCCCCTGTCTAAATGTGCATAATGATCTTCCATGAACACTGTCCTTCAATTTATAGCAACTCTATAATATCATATTTTTCATTTCTTTGTATTTTTACTGCTTTTCTCTACTGAATATGAGCTTTATAAGACTAAATATCTTCCTTCACTTTTTAATTTACTTCTATGAATGTAATACATTTGCTTTCACATTGTAGATACCCAAATTAACTATTTTTTAAACTCAGAGAGTGCTTTTCAGATTAGAAAGCATTTTTCAAGTCACTCCTTTAAAGTATACTATCTATTTTATTTGTTCTTTACTTGCTCATGCGTTCAATCTTTCTTCACCCTTTATGTAATGAACTCATAACATAGCACAGCAGAAATGGTAATTTCCCCCTACCCATTTGTCCTCGTTTGTACACCTAAATTGTACCTTGACAAATTTAGCTATTGAATAAAAGGAACTAATTCAACTTACTTCTCATATCAGTTGGAAGAATTACTTAAAGTATATCATGTTTGTGTGTAGGTGTTTGTATAAAATCCTGTGGTACAGATATTGAGTGGAAAAGACTCTTCTTACCTTCTACAAAGTCCACCCATGCACCAAGTTCTGTTTATAGATTACATTTGACCTTTCTATTTGCAAGAGCCTACATAGATTTCTGTCTGTATCACTCACTGGAAATTTAATACGATTTCATAACAGTATGTGACTTTGCCATATATTGGTGTCATTACCCACCTGGCAGCAAATTCCTAATGGCTATAATGTAGGACTACGACTAAAGGAAGAACCTAATAAAATACCATTTAATAAATTTGTCTCTGCATTTCAAATAGCTCTGCAACTTGTTCAGTATGATTCAGAATTTTAATGTTCTCATCAGTGTACTTACTAAAGTCTTATATAGGACAGATTATGAAATAAGAGTTCATATAAATGCATGTGTCATTTTAAATTTTAAAGTGTGTATAAAATTCTTTGTTGAAAATATGATGAAAAGTAATAATATTTAACAAGAAAGTATTTCATACAGATTATTCTATATTTTTAACATATCTTCAAAAATAGTATATATATTTCTTGAGATAATGTTATCTTATAGGCTTGAGACTTTGCTCAATGATATATCTCAGTCATAGGGCAATTGCCTAGCATGAATGAGGCCCTGGGTTCAATCCTTAGCAGAAAAAAAATACCTTGTGCAAAGGTATTCATATGAGATATATATATATATATATATGTATATATATATATATACGTATATATAGCTATGAATTGAAGAAGTACTTTTATATTCCACATAAGTTAAGTAAGTTAATATTGCTAATAACATATTTTTACTAAATTTGAAATTGAATATATATGCATATATACATATATATGATCTCTTGAAATGTGAAGACCACCTGTCTTCATCATAATTTAAAATACATCAGAATAACCATGCAACTGACAAATGTTAGTCTTCCAAATTTTCTGATGTTCATTTCCAAAATTTAGATAAATAAATGCTTTTGAATATTTACACATTTTCTCCTAAACACATAGCTCAAGACAAGTCTCAGAATCTTGATTTGAACAATAGCCTTCTAAATACTAATTATTGTATAGTATTCGAAATTTTCAAATAGATGTCACCACGAAAGGGCAGACAATGTCAGGCAATAGAGCTGTTAACTAGTTTAATTTGGATAATCATTTCACTGTATCCAGACAGTAATACAGCACTCCATATACCATATATATATATATATATATATATATATATATAGCAATGATATTTCAATAAAACAGAAGAAGACAACAAAAACTAAGCATGTGTTAAAGCAGTACACATTTGTCCTGTTTCCTTTGGAGCTCTGTGGGAACCCACGTAACTCTTTCAAAACACTCTTCTCTGTATACCCCTGAAATGGGAAAATGTGTAGTATCAAAACAGATGTTTCTAATACTTACCTAGAAAATTAGGTATAGCCAGGCGTGGTGGCGCACGCCTTTAATCCCATCATTCGGGAGGCTGAGGTAGGAGGAGCGTTGTGAGTTCGAGGCTGGCTTGGGCTAAAACGCAAGCACGAGACCGGCCTGAGCTACATAGTGCGACCCTGCCTCAAAAAACTAGGACTGGGAGTTCGGCTCAGTGGCTTAAGTGCCTGCCCTGGCAGGTGCAAAGGTTGCGAGTTCGATCCCTGGTGCCGCAAAAAAAAAAAAAAAGAATATTAGGTATGAACTACAATGTTATCTAAATTCTTTCTTCAATTATTTGGTGACAATAACCTGAGAGTGTTCTATCAATACAACCGCACTTTAAAGTTAAACTCGAATTAATATTAAATCCAAAAGTCAACTAAAACAATATAACCATAAAGAACTGTAGTCCAAAAACTCAAACAAGTAATTGTCTCCTAATTGCCCACATCTACAGTTTCTATTAAAATATAGTTGTGATCTATTTGAAAATTAAATTAATCTAGCTATAAATTATTACCTGGAGAAGAAGAGTAAAGATGTGTTCTTTCAGGAAAAAACACATAGGTCTATAATAAATATCATACACATTGTAAAATAGTATGACTATCAAAAGAACTATATAAAAGTATCAGTAGTAATCTCACATAGTATTAATGTGTATATATATATGATATACATATATGCCACTGAACTCCATAGAAATAATTGAAATTTTAAAGTGTACATTATTATTCAAACTTTAGATAAAAGTCAAAAACGAATGTTGTAAGACAAACATATGCTAATGTTATTTTAACAAGTAATTGATCTTGAAATCAGTGTCCCAACCATACTGATGCAAAATTCTGAATCTTTAGCATTCTTTGTTGATATTAAATGCTGACATTTAGTATAGATGCAGATTTTGACAAGACTAATAATACTATTTATATGTGTAATTATTTAAATTACCCATACTGCTTCAGTTTAATTGTGTTCACTAAATTGGCATGCATAATTTATAACATCAATTCTGTCAACCATCAATCTACATTTTAGACAGCAACACATCAACTAAATGACAAGGCAAAATGTTTGAGTAAATTCAGAAAAGAATTTTGACTTTTGAAGTTGGAAATTTGTATTATGTACTCAAGTAGGAAATTTTTGGGGGGTATCATATAACTCTCTTCTAGTCTCTTTCAAAAAGATCATAACTATGGTCATTAAGAAAGTATCCATAGAATAAAGAAGTGTTAAATTTTTTTTATTTATATGAGCCATCCACCACTTTGGAAATCCTGTACAAAATATTCTCAAAGTAATGTTTTAAAAGTTTAAAATAAAGCACCAGAACCAAGGATTTGGCTCAGCAACACAGTGCCTGCCTGGCAAGTACAAGGTCGTGAATTCAATTCATGATACCAAAAAATAAAAAATAAAATAAAATAAAACAAAATAAATTACCTTCAGGTACAAATTTTATTTATTTATTTATTTTATTTATTTATTTATTTTTTTTTTTTTTTGCGGCACCGGGGATTGAACTCACAACCTCGCGCCTGCCAGGGCAGGCACTTAAGGCACCGAGCCAAACTCCCGGCCCTAGTTTTTTGAGGCAGGGTCGCACTATGTAGCTCAGGCCGGCCTTACGCTCGCGTTGTAGCCCAAGCTGGCCTCGAACTCACAACGCTCCGCCTACCTCAGCCTCCCGAGTGCTGGGATTAAAGGCGTGCGCCACCACGCCCGGCTTACAAATTTTATTTAAATGTAAGTCATCAAATTATTATCATATGATTATGTAGTATCATATACAGGTGCTTTGTTAGCAACTATATTGACAGGGCTAATAACTAGCAGATTTTTGAAATGGTGATGAAAATTTTATGTTGAGATAGCTGCCAAAGTTGTAATAAAATAGGAAAATATCAGTGATGCTTAAGTCACAGATTTCTAATAAGTCCTGTAGCTTGTTGTTTACTTTTTTAGATGTTAATGAAAATACACACAATTTCCCCACCAGTGATATAAATCTCTTGGATTGAATCTGCAACCCCCACTGGTATTGTGGACATAGTTTAAGAATGCCTGGCCTAGAGAGAGGATTGTATTTCCATCATCCTATGTTGTCTTTCTTTACCTAAGAGACAAGCTATCGGTTTGTTTATTTTAGAAATGAGAAGATAAATTGTACATGTTTCACATATGAAGCAAAATTACTGGGAACACTTCCCCAAGCCAATATATAATGCAGAAAAACTGTTTCACAATCATAATTAATATGATTTTAACCTTAATTTTATATCTCACTGTTTTAGTGATATATATGTGAACTATGCATGAACAGGTTCAGGAAATTGAAAATATTCTAGAGTTTATACTGTTAAACAAAATCCCAGGCCATGTAATATAAGGATTTATACAAATATTTTTACGTATACATTGGTATACTGGAAATAAGTGTTCTGTTTACAATCATACCTGGATTATAGATTAGTCAGATAATAGCTTAAGAGGTACAGTAAATATTTTTACAAGAAAATGTCAAATAAAAAAATTTTAAAAATAAAATGTTATGTCTTTAAAGAATAAAGATTTAAAATGACAAATTTTTTTAAAGAAAACAGGAGAAATTGTAAAAGTACCTGTGTACTTTGTGTAATTTCTCTTCACTGTTTCTCTTAGGCTAAGTTAAAACGCACTGCTAGATGGAACAGAAGTATATACTGAACATGATGCTAGGCAACAACTGTTTAGGGGTTATTTCAAACACAGATAGTTTATACTTTTTAACTAGTTCTCCAAATGGTTTAACTAGCTCCCCAAGACAGTCTTCCACTAGCAAATAAGCCTAATTCTGCTGGATTAAAAATAATATCAAAATGATCAAAAAACTCGGTCCACATGTACGCTCTATCCTGTTCACACAGAAAATCTGTCATACAAAGGCCTAACAGGATTTTTTCACAGGAAATATAATTCTCAAGTAACATTGTGATATGAGATCAACATTACATCAAAATTATTATCAAATATCAAAAATGTGACTCCAATCATTCAAACCTTCTGTATTAGTTTCCTATCATTGCAAATTATCATGAAATCAATGGCAAATAAGAGTGTGCCCTTATTACTTCACACTTCTGTAGATCAAAAATCTAAGTTCAGGTTCGTGGAGTTTCCTAATCAGGGATTTACATTCTAGGTATCCAGCCAGTCAGAGATACACTCTAGGCACTCTGGGAAATGATCCATTTCCAAAGTCATACACATGGTTGTCAGAATTCATTTCTTTATGGATATAGAACTGAGATGAATTTCTTCATGGTTCTTTGCCAGAAAGAAAAAAAGAAGATGCTGAAATCCTTTTATAGACCATTACCAACCCCTGCACAAATATTTATTTTGTAATATCTTATATTAGTCATTATGCCTGGCATTTTACGTGCACTAGCAAATACAGCACTGGCATTCATTTGAAAAAGTATATTTTGACAATATATGATATTTGCAGATAATTATAAGCTATAAATTCAACTAGTAAATCAGTTGAATGTATTTCTACACGAATTTATTGTGAAACCACAGCACGTCGTTCACAATGCCAAATACTGAAAGCACATAAAATTTATGTAGTTTCTAACTCTTTACAAAGTAGAACTATAGCCCTTTCCTAGCAGCTCATGCCCAAAGTGAACATCTTTTATTTTGTGCGTGTGGCATGAAGAACATTCTAATACTATCTTCCTTTCAGAAGCTGTTGCCTTTAATCATTGATAGATCATTGAGATTAGCTAATGACCTGGAAAAAGATGTAGGAATATTCCAAGCATGCCTAAAAAATGATACCACCAGTTTAGATCCGAAGGCACTTCTGAAATAGCTGCATTTAAATTGCCAGTATCTTGATACTATCTCCAGGAAAGTGAAAGATCGTTCTTACATACTAAATAATCTGATCAGATAACTGAATCTATTGTTAATCACTTTGAAATTGATCAGCAAAATATGCAAATTATATATGACAAAAGTCAGTGATCAGCATGTTAGTTTACTATTGATTTTCAAAAATTGACTTCTCCATAGCTTTTCAGAATTAAAATTGTTGTATGAGTACTGTAATAAATTAACATTCTCTATCTTCTGTTGTTGTTTCAGAAAAATAAATAAATATACATAACACAAACAGATAAACATGAGTTATACAACTTGAAATTACAGTGGAGAATCTGTCTTCTTTAAAATGTTCTTGTATTTGTGGCAGATTAATATTTGCTTTCTATACTATTTGAGGATATATATATTTTCCAGCTATTTCAAATTACTTTTGAAAGCAAGCATTTAGTGGTGTGAATACTGTAAAATTTAAATGGATATATTTGAGAGGTAAGGAACTCAGAGACTAAACTATTTCTACGGTAATATATGCAAAACTTGTCTTTAGAAATAAAACATATGCTCTAGCATGAATGTTTTTTACAGAAAGTGTATTGTGAGTAAAAAATGTGTTGTATCAAAATTAAAAAGAGAAAAATAAGAACCTTTTATAAAGAGTACTTACACAGAGAAGGCAACCCTAATCCTGAGAATAATGCAAAAATACTTGCATTTGTGTTTTCTTGTCCTCTTTTAAAGTGATAAAGTTTTAGTATCCATATGGAGGTATTTTTTTGTCAGAAATCTTAGGCAAAATTAGAATAAAATGGGACAATAGTGTTATTTTGTATTATTTGCAGTGACTAGAGAAGATATAAAGAAAATAGACTAATTTTGAAAACAGCACGTTACTTGGAAATTTGGACAGACATTTAAGAACTCAGTGAATGGAATTAAGAAGGGAAAAAAAGTCAGGCTTTAGTGGCAGGTAGAAGAGGCTTTGATATTTACTAACTACACAAGTGTGAGAGAAATCCTTTCACTCTAAGCCTTGGTTTCATCCTTTGTAAAATGGAGGTAAACATCACAAGCTGAGATAACACAAAACAAATGTCTGCCTCATTCTGATTGACACTCTATTGCAAGTATAAACCAATCAGCAGAATATGATCAGAATACCACGTTGTATCTTTGATCACACAGTTCTGATGTTCCCTAGCTTACCGAGACTAAGTCCTCTAGTTTCATGGCAGAAAGGTATGCTTCCCCACTCACTGTGATGGCCAATTAATCAGGATGGTAGAGGAGATGTTGTTTTCACAGTTACAATGCCAGTATAATAGTAAATCTAAATTCATGGCTTGTCTGCCATATCAATGCTCTGAATGGCAATATAAGAAAAATATGTAAAGCTTTGTGTTAATCAGTAATGGCAATCTGTAGTATCATACCAGTGGGATAAACATATTTAATATAAAATTTATAGTAAATAATAGATGATGTTATAATATATGGCCATATATTATAAAAAGAAAATCAACTTGAACTTCATATTTTGTAAAAATCTTAAGGCAAATAGATAAAAACTTAATGAAAAATCCAAAGCTATTAATCTTTAGGAAAAAAAACAAAAAAGGAAATAAATCCTCAGGATCTAGGGTTAAAAAAAGCTGTTTAGAAGTGCAACAAAAATAATACATGAAAGGAAAATTAATAAAGCGGAAAACTTCACAATTAAAACTTTTTCTCCATGAAAGATTATATAAAGAGGAAGAAAGCCAAAGCTATAGATTGGGAGAAAATATTTCCAAATCAAGTTTCTAACAAGTGACTACTCTCAAGAGTGAATGAACAAATCTCAAAACTCAGTAGTATAACAAAGAAGAAAAATCCAGTTTAAAAAATTGACAAAAGACAGGAGCAGGCATTTTGTGGAAGAAGATAAACAAATGACGACTAAACAAATGAAAAGATATTTACCCACCTAAGTGATTGGAGAAATGCAATTTAAAAGAGCTGTGGGACATCACCACACACCTATCTGAACAACTAAAAATAAAACAGATAACACTAAATGCTCCTAAGAATGCTGAGAATATACATAACACAGGCACTGCTGCTGACAATGTATAAATGGTGAAGAAAAACCACATTTACACACAAAAATTGCATATCAGTGTTTTCATCTTTAATCATAATGGCCCCAAACTAGAAACAGCTCAGATGTACTTCAAACTGTTACACATACCTACCAGGAGTGATTGCAAGCAAAAGGGACGCAGTATCTATTGGTACAATGACTTGAATTAACTTCCAGGGATTGCATGATGAAAAAAGCCAAGCCTAAAAGAGTGCATATGGTGCAATTTCACTTATAAAATATACTATAAATGCCATTTTCAAAAGTGAGGAACAGATTGGTAGTTGCCAGTAGTTAGAGAAGAGGAGGAAGGTAGGAGGGAGAAAATGGTTGCTTTTATAAAGATGTCAGTTTAAAGGACCCTTGTGAAAATGAAACTGTTAAATGGGGTAGGGGATAAACATGATAAAACTTACAGAACTTAATACATTCATGTACATAAATATAATTTAAGCAGGAACTCCAAATCACATAGGTGGATTTTTTCAATATGAATATTCTGACTATGTTTTTACAAAATGTTTCTTTTGGAAAAACACCTGGATAAAAGCTATAAAGGAGGCCTTCCGGGGATGGGGGCTCCGCCACCCCGGAGGAGAACCAGAACCGGTCCAACCGGACCGCAACTCGCCGGCGCCACGCGGCGCCAGCTTGCATCAAGGGAGATCTGATCCGCCTTCCGGGGATGGGGGCTCCGCCGCCCCGGAGGAGAACCAGAACCGGTCCAACCGGACCGCAACTCGCCGGCGCCACGCGGCGCCAGCTTGCATCAAGGGAGATCTGATC
>RJWM01013402.1:0-53520 GCA_004363535.1 Dasyprocta punctata
AATACTCATATGATTGGATCAATCTTGCATGTCTATATCTGTTAATGTAAGAAACCATTTTAAAGATAACGATGTGCAAATTGCAACCATTGTCAAGCTTCTATCTTCCGGCTTTGTAAACCTGCAATGTTGTGTATTTACGCTAGTTGTTTGCTTGTCTCCTTTGCTTGTTGTTTTTACTATATATGTCTTTTTTTTTTTTTGTCGTTGTTGTTGTAGTTTTTGTTTGTTTTGTTTTTCTTCGCTCAAATAAAATAAAAAAAAATTAAAAAAAAAAAGTTGTATTAAACTTGAAAAACCTGTAAGAATTACCATGTTTAAAAACTTTTTTGAACAAAAAAAATGCATCATTCTGAATTTAAAGTTGTCCTCTTTCCTAAAAATGAATTTTCAAAGTCCTGTATCATTCTGAACAAAATCCAGAGAAGTAAGGACTTACCCAAGACTCTTAAGTGTTACTGATGAGTATGTATAGGTCTTGGGTCTCAAGGAAGTTGTAATGTGATACTCAAGCAGTTGTCATGAAGGCAGTCAGGGAGGAAAACTTAGGATGACAGGCTCTTACAGGGGTCTTTAACACTGGACTAAAAATCAGTTTTTGTGGAAGATACAACTATGTTTTACATTTGGCTTTCTCTCAGACTGATTAAAATGAAAGTTATTTTGTTTTTTTAATGTACAATTTATTATCTAGTTTTCCTCTTTATTTTCTGGTCCATTTGAATTTTTATTTTGTAAGTCGTTATTTTGTACTATGAAAGTCAAAATTATAAGGTCCTTTAAATAGTTGAAGACATCACTGGTGCTAATTATGCACTTTTTCCTGAATGTTGTAGGCCCTTAACAGTTTCTTTTCAGAGCATGAGAGACCTTTCAAGGCAATTGCACTTTGGCATTATTTTCAGTGAAGGACAATAAATGATGAGAAGGCTTTAGGGTTTCCTTTTCTTTTTTTTTTTTTTTTTTTTTTTTTTTTTTTTTTTTTTTTTGTACCAGAGATCAAACTCATGACCTCACCTTTGCCAGGTGGGTTTCCTTTTCTTTTTTTCTTTTTTTTCTTTTTTTAAGAGCAGGAAAATTTATTGGAGAATAAGAATCACTCCTGAGAGACAGGAAGGGTCCCAAATGCATTGCCCTTAGCTCATTATTTTTATTTCATATTTTACCTATCATTATTTGTTCTGTGTATCAATTTATAGCTAACTATAAAAATATATACCTATTTCTTAATATTTACTATTCCAAGTCTTATATGCTGAGAACTTTTTGCAGTGTGTATTTAAATCTTCTCTGTGGTATATAACACACTTGGTGTGCAGAAGCCATCTTCAGTGTATTGACCTTGACTTTTGTATGCAGATACTCTAGTTGTGATGTTCTACTAGGAATGAAAGAACGTATAAGATTCAGTGATGAACAGCAGTGCTTTCACTTATACAGTCTTAGGTTCAGCCCGTTCTCTGCCCTTTAGGAACTCTACAGCTTTGCCATGTTGTTTACCTACTCTGAATTACAAAGTCCTCATCTGTATTAGGGAGGTGATAATAATGATCTTCTTGGAAGAGATTAGGAGGATTCATGGACTGTTTACAAAATATATAGCAAGTTGCCCGACATACTATAGGTCAGTGGTGGTGAATCTGTGGCATGCATGTTTGATTTACTTTTAGGAAAACAGACGTTAATGTATGAGTTGTTTAAACTAAAACCTCAGTATTTGAGTTTAATTGCAGTTGGCACTTTGAGATAAATAAGTGAGTTTTGGGTTGCAGTTTGGGCACTATAAAATGTTTGCTATCACTGCTTATATCACTGCTATAGGTGCTTAATAAGTGATAACTATTTTTATTTTAACTCACATTGCTTTAAACTTTCTCCAGTTGAAAAAAACTAGGCTCCCTAAATTCAAAGACTCAATCCAAAAAGGGCATCTGAGATAAATATATACTTTTCAGATGAGGAAATACAAATGGCAAATAAATATGTGTAAAAATGTTCATCATTGGTCATTTGAGAAATGCAAATTAAAACAACACTGAAATTCCATCTCACTCTAGAAAGAATGGCTATCATCAAGAAAACAAATAGTAACCCATGCACTTGTAGAGTTGTACTCTGAACAACTACTGTGAATATAACAATATGCAATGTGTCAAAACAAAAAATAAAATAAAATAAACTTTCTCCAATCACATTCTCTGCTTATCTATACTGATTTTACTATTTTTTTAATTGCTTCTACTGAAGAAACTATACAAGCCAGCCCCCTCAGACCACTTCAGAATAAGTGTAGGCCTCTTAAGAAGAGACAAGAATACTTGTCAACAAAGAATTAATCAAAATAAGGAATTGTATCACCTAGCATCTGTGCCATCTTTACAGAAACCATAGGGTAGAATAAGCATTATTGTTTTGTAAACCAAACATGAACAGCAGAAGCACTGAAAAATAAAGAGTTTATTCAAAAATAACAAGGATTGCAACCTGGGATATGCATGCTGTAGCAGACCATAGGCACATAGAAGGGAGTGTGACAAAGGGAAACTTTTAAAGCAAAAAAGAGAAGTTCACACGGGCTAGGGTTTTTTGGGGGGTTTTTTTTTGTGTGTGTGTGTGGCACCGGGTATTGAACTCACAGCCTTGCACCTGCCAGACAGGCGCTTAAGCCACTGAACCAAACTCCCAGCCCTAACATGGGCTGTTTTTTAAATAAAGACCTTGGCTACAGGACTTAGCAAAGGCAGTGGTGCATGTTCTTTGGTAGTACTAGCTGTTGCTCTGAGAGCCTTCATAGAAGTGGCTTAACTGGAAAGTTCTTCTTGGGAAAGTTCTTTATGGAAGTTCCTGTTACAGGCAAACATGCAAGAAGATCCTTCTTTGGGCCTCTTCAGCTGCACTTTTTTACAGTGTGATGTGACTTCATTTTAGTACTAACAGCTTTCATAGTCTCTGTTTTATGAATGGAAAGAGAAAGTGTCAGAAGAAGTAATCAGCTTGCCTAAAATCACACATTTAATAACATAGTAGTATTGCTCTGGTTGCTCCAAAAAAATTTATGTCTATATTGGGCTGTTCTATATACTAGGTTATATTAACCTACTAAGCTATTTTAAACTATCGCAAAATAATAATAATTCAAAGCAACTCTACCGCTGACATTTGCATCTGTTATGTCTCTTGATTTGTAAAACACTGTTCTTTCAAAACAAAACTTTATATTTGTAGATTATGTATCCTGAAGCTAGATTTCTGAATTTCAAATCCTACTCCAGCAGAAATCACTGTGATTTGAGCAAATGAATTTATCTTTCCAAGTATCAGCTGTCGTGTGAAATGAGTAATAATTGTACCTTTATAGTAAGATTGTCATAGAAGTTAAATGAAATAATATAGATGAACTTCTTAGCATAGGACCTGGCTGTAAGTCTTCAGTAACTCATTGTCATTTTAGTGGAAATAGTAGTAATAGTTGCTTAACGTAGCATCTCTGCCTTTCTGTACTTTGATTTTCCTCAGAGCAAGGGTTTTGTTTTGTTCATTTCTACATCTTCTCTTGTCTTAGAGCTTGTCATGAAGTAGGTACTCAGAAATAATTGTTGGATTGAATGAAAGAGGTAATTGTTTTCTGTTTTTTTTTTAAATCAGAAAGTTGTTTTCCAAAAGAGTAAGCTTAAGCTCACAGAGGTTGCCCACAGGGTTTAAGGAAGTGCTATACATCAGTCACATTACTTATATCATTTTAGGCAACTTTGTGAAAGGCTCAAATGGGGTCCTGGGATTCAAACCCTCTTCTTACAGTACTGAGTCCAAACCCCATCCATAAAACGCTTCTGCGCATTTTTTTTTTTTTTTTTTTTTTTTTTTTTGTATTGTAAGTCAAACTCACGACCTCGAGCTTTCCAAGGTAGGCACTGTGCCACTGAGCTGTATCCCTGGCCTTCTTCTCCTTCTCTTGAAAAACATATAAGAATTCTTTCTTGGCCAGGTATTAATATATATTATCACTATAGTATTTTGGAAAATAAGTGTATTTGAATAATATGAATTAAGTTTTATTTACTTGTTTGCTGTCAAAGAAAACTGTGCATGAAAACAGTATACCATTCTATCCTAGTTTTTAGATGTATATAGAGAAAAAAAGACAACAGGTAACTGAGTGTGAATATGGAAAAAAATGAACAAATAGGTGTCTGAACAGATACAGAAAGGGTGGGATAAGCAATTGCTTTACAAATGAAAGCAGATGTATGAAATTAGAAGCTGTCAGATCAGCAACAGAAATGAAGATGATAAAGTGATTCTTTACATAGATTATAATTACTCATTTTGCCCAGTCCTGTCTCTCTTCTCCATATTGCTCAGGGGAATAGGGGTTGGGGGTTGGGTGGAATATGTAAGAGTCAAGGGTACTTTTGATTACAAATAATTGTTTATATGTTGATTTGCATTGGTTTTTCTCATCAGTTTTTCCCCCTGTAGAACATTTTTCAAGTAGGTAATGAAAAAGATTCAGTTATTATTACAAGAAGTTGTTACTGAAAGTTCTTTCAAAATCAGTACCATGAGCCCGTCAGGATGGCTTACAAAACCAGTAGCACTAATGAACCCAACTGTGACAGCATGGCAGATAGATTGCCAAGAAATAAAGTAGTTTATATAGACCTGCCTAAAAAGAAATGTTTAATAATTTCATTCATATTGGGTTGATCTGAAAAAAAATGACACAAATCTGTGGACACAGAGCTATCAATAAGGATTTTGACCTTTTCTCCAAGAAAGATTTTGACTTTTTCTCCAAGAAATTCTTTATAGATATCCTCTTTCTAAATCTTTATTATCTTTAGAAAGACAGATAATTGGAAGAAATTATGTTCTCTTTAATTTTGCATTATTAGTGTTACGTAAGATAACAGATATAGATCATTAAGGATAATCAAGATAAATATCATTTTATGAGAATTGGTCCCTTCTCATTCATAAGGATTTTTTTAAAATTTCAAAGCAGAAAAACTGAAGATATTTAAACATAACCATATAAATGGCAATAATTATGTTTGCTTCTGACATTTTATTTATATCACAAACAAGTGCATACATGATTTTATCTGAAGCTCTTCCTTCCAACATCCCCTGAGGATCAGTACTAGTATATTAGATTGTAGTTGACTATGCAGCATTTGGTAAGGATTCCATCTCTTTACTTTATCAAAGCAGTTGGAGTTTATTTTCTTTGACTAAAAGTTATTTTTGTATTTTCAGTAATACAAAATATCTTAAGTAGTACTGTATCTGAATAATTTTCCCTTCTCATTTAGTGATCTCTAGTAACTACCAGACCTGTCTTGGCCTTCTGATGCATTACCCAGTCATCGGGGATATACATTCATTGATTCTTAAGGCTCTGTTCCTTAGAGACCCAAAGGTAAGCTTTTTCAATAAAATATGCACAATATTAAATTGAGTAAGAATTCCTGATGTGGAATTTGCCTAATGACAGATGAGCTGCCTAATAACAGAATTTGTCTAAATTGTAAATCCAAAATCAGAAACTTCCTTGGCCAACAACTAGGCAAGGAAATTAAGTGAACATTGCCATGAGAAACTGTAACACATATCTCTTGTCCCTCAAAAGGTTATTCTGCCCTCCTGTCTTCTTCATTATCGAAGAGAGAATTAAGCAGCTCTTCTTTTTCTTTTTTTTTTTTTTTTTTTTTTTTTTTCGTACCGGGAATCAAACCAACAACCTCGCACCTGCCTGGCAGACACTTAGGCCACTGAGCTAAATCCCCGGCCCTATTTTTTGAGGCAGGGTCTCACTATGCAGTTCAGGCTGGCCTTGAACTCATTTTGTAGCCCAGGCTGGTCTTGAACTCAAAATGATCCTCCTGCCTCAGCTTCCCAAGTGCTGGGATTAAAGGCGTGCACCGCCCTGCCTGGTTTAAGCAGTTATTCTTATAGCCAAACTTTATCATCATTGTATGTCTCACTGGGAATGACTTTTATTCCAATATGGCCTCAGAGGCCGTATGAAGGTCAAAAAAGTAAATTCATACAAAGGATCAAGTCTATAAGATTTTATGATAGAATAAAACATTGAATTATTTCATATTATGAGTATGTATTTCTTATTTTTCAAATTGAGTAACAATAAAGATTTAAATTTTTTAACTAATTTTGTTCTATTTGAATGTAACAAAATTCATTAAAATTTTCTTTACATGTAAGAAAAAAATGTGCTCTTTTATAACTAATGTTATATTTCTTGAAAATATGAACATTTAATGATCTAAAAAAATCTGTGAATCTTTGCTACTTTTGAGCCAAACAAAAACATTGGATGAAGTATAAGAAAAAAAACTTCAAATATGAATATCACAGTGCCAGGCAGTGGATGGTAATCCCAGCCTTTGGCTCTTTGGCGACCTCCCAACATTCATGTTGGCAGATGTCAAACTGTCTGTGAGTCAGTCAGTCTGTCTGTGGGTTCGATTGCCAAAGCTCTGTCTAATCAACTTCAGTCTCCCAAATTTAATGCAAGCTTTGATTCTGAAGGATTTCTGCCATTTCCTAAGTTGGTGACTTCTTCCCTTGAGTATATGCTTTATTTATTCTATGACTGAGTTAAAGAATTCTCCTTATGCCTAGATCTATTTTCTGTACAAATACAAACTTTTACATCGTTTCTGTAACACAAAGTAATTTCATTAAGCATCAGAAGAACAATTTTCTCTGGTGTATAAGGATTCATTTTTTTCTGGAGTAAAAGGAATATGACTGAAAATCTGAAGTTCCATGTTTATATTCTTACTTTCATATGTATGTGTAAGTTTTGGGAGTATTTTTTACCAATAAAATAAGATTTATGCTTATAAGAGGAATGAAGATAATGTTGCTGGTCAATGAGGTATGACTCAAGGCAAATTCTTTCAGCTCCATATTAGGAATTCCACAGAGTGGGAAAAAAATGCCAAACCAGCAATTTGAATTCCTTACTTGTGTGATTTGTTTGATTTAATGGAGAAAGAAGTAATATGTCATAAAACCTATTGATCTTATTAATGTTTTCTCTAGCTAAATATGTTGATCTTCCTGTGAATCACTCATTGAGTTTCACAGTTCTTTGTACTAAGTCCATCAGTGTTTATTAATGAAATCTAATTGCACTTTCATGTTAGAGTACTTTTTATCTCAGTAGTGTCCATGATATAAGAATATAGTGAACCAAATTCTACTAGCATTAGACATATATTTTTTAAAGCTTAAGAGACAAAATGGTAGCATTATTATCTAAAAAGGATAATTCCCCACCCTCGCATTCAATGTCTTACCATGTAAAAACATGCTCATGCCCAATATGAGACCTTAAGCTGATAATCTGAAGACAAGAAACTGGGCAAGATTAAGAAGTTGTGCTCACAAGGATCATAACAACAGATTTATGAAATGATGATATCAATAGGAAAAGTTAAGGAAACTGTGCAGCCTTAGGGATTTTCAAATGCCTAACCCAGCAAAGCAGAAGTTACACTTAAGTGTAAATGTAATGACTAACTCATTGACATCATTTCATAAATTCCAAGCAGTAACTAATGTCACTAATCATAGGTTTAATGTAGATTCATGGCAATGTAGTGTTCCCCAGGGAATCAGCACAGTTAAGAATTGTGAATGTAAGTCAAGCCTTGCTTCAACCATCAGCCATCTTCATTATTTTGGAAAATTTTTGTTTGCCGAGCCTTGCTCTCCTTTTTTGTAACATTTGGAAATTAAATGAAATTGTCTCTGATACACCCAACCAGAACATTCTTTGTCTATAAAGGACTAGCTTTTTTTTCCTTTAATTAATTTTGTTGGTACATTTTAGATATACATAGCAATCACATTCATCATAGGGAATGTGTCCATATATATATCTCATGATTCTTTTTTCCTCATTCCGTTCCTCCCATCAGGCCAACTTTCCCTCCTTATTTAAAAAAAGTTTTGCCAGGCACGGTACCACACTCCTGTAATCCCAGCACTTGGGAGTCTAAGGCAGGAGGATTGCTGTGAGGTTGAGGCCAGGCTGGGCTACATATTCTCTTTTCCCTCCTTCCCTTCCCCCTTTCCCCCTCCCTTGTTCTACTTCCCATTTGAACATTTTCTTCATATTTCACAACTTCCGTTACACATTTTGGTTACACATTTTTGTTTGTCACATCAGAGAAACAATGTGATGTTTAAACATGTCTCTTCAATTTATTTCACTTAAAGAGTATGATCTCAAGGTGCATCCATTTACCTAGAAATGTCTCAAGTTTATCCTTTATGGCAGAGTAATTCCATTGTATAAAACAACCACATCTTCTTGTCCATTCATCCATTGATGGGTATATGAGCTGTTTCCAAGAGTTAGCTATTACGAATTGTGCTTCTGTAAACATGGCTGTATATTTTATCACTCTAGTATGATACTTACAATTCTTTTGAGAAAATACCAAGAAGGGGAATAGCTGGGTTAAATGGAACTCCTAGCTTTATTTTATTATTTTTTTTTATTTTAAAGAGAGAGAAGTAAACAAAAATAAAAACAATAAGATCAGCTGGTACTTATATTGGTTGATTAATTTTGTATGCCTAGATCTTGTAACCTGAGCAACTGCTTTGAGACAACAATATACAATTTATTAACCATTGTTAATTTCTTATTGTCTTGTTTTATTTTTTTTTGAGGCATTTCCACACTGATTTCCACAGTGGCTGCACCAGTCTACACTCCCACCAAGAATGCAGAAAGTTTCCTTTTTCCCCACAGCCTGCCAGTGTTTGTTATTGATTGATTTCTTGATACTAGCCATTCTTTTTGGAGTGAGATGGAATCTCAGGGTTGTTTTAATTTGCCTCTCGAATGACCAGTGATGTTGAACATGTTTTCATGTACTTATTTGCCATTTTTACATCTTCATCTAAGAAGCATATATTCATTTCAGATGCCCATTTTTGGATTGGATCTTTAAATTTGGAGAGTCTATTTTTTGAGGTTTTTATATGTTATAGATATTAGTCCTTTGTCTGAGGAATAGCTTGCAAAAATTTTTTTCCCACCCTATAGGTTGTCACTTCACTCTGTTGGTGATTTCTTTGGCTGTGCAAAGGCTGTTTCATAAGATAGACGTCAGTGACTGATTCTTTGTAGTATTTCATGAGCAATCAGGGTTTTGTTTATAAAGTCTTTGCCTACAACAATGTCTTCAACAGTTCTGCCTATTCTACCTTCCAACAGATTTAGTGTCCCATTTTGATTTTAGTTTGGTACATGGTGAGAAATATAGTTCTAGGTTTAATCTTCAGCACGTGTGTCTTGGTTACTTTTCTCTCATGGCTGGGACAAAACACCCAACACTCAAAATGAAGGAAGGAAAGGTTTATTTAGCTCACGGTTTGTGGAGGTTTCAGTCCATTATCAGCTGGCTCCAAGGCAGGGTGGCATGGCACTGGGGCTACATTTAAGGCAACAGCCAGAGCAAAATGGGGGAAAAAGCCTCTTCTCTTCCCTTATATTGTACACAGCCCACCTCCCCTCCCCCACCTCCAGGGCAGGTGTAGCACTCACAAAATCTCTGTGCCCTCCTCTTGCACAGGATGAGGATATTTACAAAGTAAGGATCCTGGCTCCATGTTCTCTCAGTTAAACTTCTAAACTTCTCAAGATTATACAATATATAAACCATAACAACATGAAAAACCGGTTTTTGTAGCACCATTTCTTAAAGAAGCTGTCTGTCTTCCAGTGAAGGTTTGTAATGATCTTTGTCTTTCTTGATCAGTATTGGCTTGAAATTCACTTTGTGTTCAAACAGAATAGCTGCTCTGTTTTTTTCCAGGTTCCTATCATGTGGAGTGTTGTTTTCCATCCTTGGACTTTCTGTCTATGAATTTCTCTTTGAGTTAAACATGTTTCTTCTATGCAGCATGTCCTTGGATCTTGTTTCTTTTGGGGGGGCATCTTATTTATTGATCTAGTCTGCCAATCTGTTTTTTTTTTTTTGATATGTGAATTGAGACCATTTACATTGATAGTTATAACTGATACATACTGACTTACCCTCATCATTCTATTTTCATGTTGTTGGTTACCTTTCTTTCCCCCTCTATTTAATTGCTTGCCTTGCCTGGTGGCTTCCTTCTTTTAGGGTTCATGAAATTGTAGTCTTCATTATCTCTTTCTAGAATATCCTTCAGAACATTTTGAAGTGCTGGTTTGGTGGTCATGAATTTCTTGAGGTTTTCTTTGTCATGGAAGTATCTAATATTTCCATCAATTTCAAAAGATAGTTTTGCAGGATATATCAGTCTGGGTTGGAGGTTGTTTTCTTTTAGTACTGGATATACTTCATTCCAAGCTCTCCTTGATGTAAGGGTTTGTGTTGAAAGGTCTGCTGTGATTCTGATGGGCTTTCCTATATAGGTAATTTTTTCTTTGCTCTAAAACCTTTTGTTCTTGTGTTGAATTTCTGGAATCTTGACTATTATATGCCTTGGCGTAGATTTTTATTTTAATAAGGGCTAATTGGAATTCTATATGTCTCACTTATCTGTATGTCAAATTCTTTCTCTGTGCTTGTGAAATTCTGTGCCTTTACTTCTGTGAACAGATTGTTTGTATCATTTGCACAATCTCATGCTGTTTCATTGACTCTGATCAATCTTACATTATTCTTTGCATCAACAGCAGCTGTTGGATTGATTTTCTGTGGTCCTGCTACTTTTAAGAAATCTTTCTTTTCAGGCCATGTGGTGGCACATGCCTGTAATCCCAGCACTTGAGAAACTGAAGCAGGAGGATTGCTTCAAGTTTAAGGCCAGCCCGGGGTATAAAGTGAGTTCAAGGCCAGCCTGAACTGCATAGCAAAACCTTGTCTCAAAAAGAACAAAACTAAACAAAAAAGAAAGAAACCTTTATTTTCTTGATCGCTAACTGCAAACCTGTCTTTTAAATCTGATGTTCTATTCTCACATTCATGCATTCTGCTGTGTATCCTTGCAATGGAATTTTTAATCCCCTGGGTATTTGATTGAATTTGTTCATGGATTCCATTTCTTTCCTATATTGGAAATTCATGTTTTCCATCATTTTCCTAACTATATCAACTCTAGATACACTAACAATGTACTTCATTATGGTTATCATCTATTTAGTTATCTGAGAAATTACTTCTGATTTGATTTTTTTTCCAGAGCTTCAGTTTTCTGCATTGTTACTTTCACTTTTACCATTTCAGAGAGTTCAGTTGGGCGGCTTTCAAATCATTCCACCTCACTGCCCCCAGGTTTGCCTTGGGCAAGCTGGAAGTTTGGGGTTGCATCTTGCATCCCTGTCTTCTCATTTTCTATTTATTTATTTATTTTTTTAGTTAATATCTACATTGATGCTTATAAATTGTTTGTGTTATGTAGCTCTATTGCTGCTTATCGAGAACTCCTTAGGAAATGACTATCCATTAGATACGTCTTAGAGGTGTAACTGCCTTTTGGGTTTGTAGTCTATCGAAAGATCTTACCTGTTCAATTTATTTTGGATCAGAAGTTGCTGCCTATTTGGACCTTGAGAGCTTGTTTGGAGGTTGTAGTAGGGGAGTGCAGCTATTAGTATACCCTTGACCAAGGAATGGTCCTCCTCTATTAGTGATGGTTGTCCTCTTCAGCCAAGCACATAGCTTCTGGAGGGATGCACATGGATCACTGTGGGAGGAGGGGACACTCACCTAACCAGCCAGATCAGTTGAATCAACTCTGTCAATCAGTAGGGTGACAAATATTGTAGCCAGATTGACCTTGCATCTTAACTGCTGCCTGTTTGGCCTAGCCTCTGGCTCTTTGTCACTGGCCTATAGTGTTTTTTTTTTTTTTATGACTGTCAAGTGCTCTGTCTTGGCATACAAGGAAGAACAACTGATTAGAATAACTGTGTCACCTTGGCTGAGGTAGTACAGTCTGTAATAACAATAGCATCAAGCACTGCCTAGAAAATGACAAGCTGTGGTACCACATGAATAAAACTTGTCATAAAACACAATCTAAAACAAATCAGAAAATTTTACATGGTAAGTACCCCCTCAGTGTAGCAATTTTACCCTCAAGGGAGAAAATTTAAAGGGATAAGAGGAAAAAAATAGAGATATAGAAGAAGAGAAAGAGATTAAAAGCAAATCTGAAGGACAAAGAAACATAATGCAAGCTTTGGGGAAGTGGATGAAAAAGGAAGAAAGGAAAGAAGGAACAAACGAAATAAGAACAGAGCAAAACAACAGCAGCAAAAATTAGAAACAGTGTTCACACTCATAAAAACAAGGCTGGGACCCACCTTTTTCAGTACACAACTCTCTGGGTGCCTCTGCAGGTTTGAACTGAGCTTTCTGATCCTGAGTGTCTCCCATGACTGTGCTTCACCCTGACACTGGGAGCCACTAGATGGAGCCAACCTATGGCTGCTTCAAGTCCCAGGTTCAACTGCCCCCCCCCCACCTTGTTTTGGTACTGGGGATTGAGCTCATGACCTCGCACTTGCCAGACTGGCGCTTATGCCGCTGAGCTAAACCCCCAGCCCATGGCCCCTTTTTTAAATGGCAACTGGTCAGTTTCCCTCTCATGGAGGTATCTGAACCAGAATCACTCACCAGCCATTGCAGGCCACAATGTCCACTGCTCCATTCCACTGGTGCATTTTTTCCTAGAAGCCTCTGGAGCTGCCTCTCTCACACTGTGGGCTTGGCTTCAGGGAGAAAACACCACTTGCTACTTCTGTCTTCTACATTGAGGTCTCTTTACTCTCCCTGTGAGTTCCAACGTTCACTTCAGTTCCTTTCTGGGTCCTGGGGACCCACTTCTCTTCTTATTCTCTTTCCCATGTTTCTATATTCCTGCATCTGGACTATAAATCTCAGAAAGGCTGATTTGTTGCTGCTCACCACTCCACCATCTTCCTGAAGGACTGACTTCTAATGAAATAACAAGATTCAATTCACTGCTACAAAGAACTAATGAAAAAAACAAATCTACCTGTATTATAGAAATCTTCAAGCATTCAAAGTTTTCATTAATGTCTATTGTAGACAAAAGAAGACTCTTTATGATGAGGGAGGAAAAAAAGATGAATCCATGCTAGTACCCCAACTCATGTCTTCTAAAAATCCAAACATCAGAATGCTTTAAGTGTATGCTACTTAATAACAACAGTGAAACACTTAAAAATATTTGAGTCATTCCTGATTCAAGCAAAAGGTAATAAGTACTGCATACATAAATCTCAAGGAAGTGAACTTGTAGAAACATGAGATTTGAGGCATAATGACACACTTTGCCATATCCTAGCTTTGTGTGACAGTACTGTTGAGTACTATTGACAGAATCAATACAGGAGAAGTAAACGAAACTCTAAGCCTTAGTAAGTTCATTGTCTTCCTTCAGAGATGTGCTTTGTCCTACCATCAGCCCTAAAAATTGCAGTGGAGATTGTTCCATTGAGAACACAAATTTACAAGTAAAACTTGAAGTATTAAACCCTATTTGTCTTACAGCAGAGGTAGGTTTTACTATGGAAAGAATTCTCATTTGAACAGACTGAAATAATAGCTCTATATACTATTGATAATAATATCATACTTCTTCATAGTTTTGCAAGCACTTTGACTTAATTTGGTCCTTACAACAACTCTCAGGGCATTATCTGTCCTCATTCTTTTTCAGTAGAGAGAGGTTAAGATTATGTGATTTCCTCAAAGTCAAAAAACAAGCTTCGAAGCTAACTAAAGCAGCTTCCTGACCTTCATGTCTACTTTTTCCCTCCTCAGATACCTGCTATTAATCTGCCTTTTCATGAAACCATTTCAAGGTGCAGTTAGAGTGTTTCTTCCACTTTGAGTCCACCTAGTACCGTGAATTTTATCTATTTGCATTTTATTTTATCAGTTATTTCTCTCTAGGACTCGATCCTGACTATTTTTTAGTACTTAGCATTGTGTGCTGCTTGGCATTAAGAAGATACTGGTAGAATTGAATTTGGCTTTAAATACCATGCCTTTTCTCTCTAGATCATACTGACTTTAGTTACTCACTGAGAATATTTCTAGAACCTATTCCCACATTCCACAAAAGCCATAGCCAATGATGTAATTTTTTAGCTGCCATTTTCATCAAGATCATGAATTAACCCTATAACTTGAACTTAAAGAATATCTAGTTCTTAGATTTCCTTTTGTCAGCATTATCTGAAAGCATATTACTGCGTTCAAATATTATGAAATAAAAAAAGGCATAACAAAGATCTAGTTAATATCCGTCATTTTGGCTATAAGTGTTTCAGAACTGTTAAGAACCTACCAGTAATAGTGTATCTTTTATAGCTTTCATTGGTAACAGCCAGCTGCAGTACATGTCCCGTAACTTCGCCACCTATGGCCTAGACAGTTTAATCCAACCTCCTCCTTTCATTGATGAACTAATTGAGAATCTTGGTGAGGCGTAGAGATTTACTGAAGGTTATACAGCTTGTCACTGGCAGAACCAGTAAATGCAGCCAGATCTTAGGTGTCCTTTCCACACAATAGCTGGTATCCTGCTAATATATTTCTCATATAAAGTCTTCTAATTTAACAGACATTTATTTGCATTTCTAATCAATGAAATTGCCTTCTATGTCTATGGGATGGATGATTGAATGGATGAATGGATGGGGGAGGTAGGGAGGGTTAGATATATGGCAAGAACTCTTCGAAATTTTTGAATGTATACATTATAACACAACTGCATATAAAGTATCTTTTTGTAAAAGTCTATAACCTGCACACCATAAATACAGATTCTGTACTTAGCTCTTCATACCAAACTCCTAATTCTTATTTGCCTTTCTTTATCATGTTAGAACTACTGAGCAGATTCCCAAAAGCGATCCACTAAATGAAGTTAGAGGGATAGAAAGAAGACAATCTGAAATATATGAAGCGATTAAAAAACATTGTTCTAGCTAGTTGTTGAAATTCAAAAAAAATTTTAAAACCCAATTAGAAACAAAAGTCATAGAAAATGTGAACATATTGCATTCCTTAAGTAACCAGATGTTCTCTCCTTCCTGAAGGCAGTAAGGGCTAGGAATAAAGGTTTAAAACTATTGTTTTAAGTTAACTGTGAATCTTGGAAATCTGTTTTTCCCCTTTAGCAACTGAAATTCTAATACAGAGACATACACAGAGAAATTTTCATTTTTTTGGTGCTTTCTGATTTATATTGTGTTGAAGCATTAACCTTATCACAAATGAAATACAGTACATGGATTACTATTTTAGATTGTGTAGTAAAAATTTGACAGCTACTGTTTGCTTTGAAGACTAGAAAATTTTTGAAAAACATTTTGGCTAAGTTTTCAAGCTATTATTTTAGCAATGACTGTTGCTGTTTATGGTAGAGAATTGCTAGAAATAAGATGGTTTCATACTCATTCTTGTATGTAAAAACAATATATAATACACATTTTTCCTATGTTTGATCAATTTTGATTTGGATTTTGCTTAAATTTTGCTTTTTCAATTATAAAAATTCTAACATCAAGTTTCAGATTTTATGCAGTTAATTAAAATTTTATTCATTTAATTTAAAAATAAAATTCATAATATCTGCAACATTTTTGTCATTATCTAGTAACTTTGGTAAATGTCATGTATCACAATTGAAAAGTAGTGAATAGATTCAAACCTACCACTAGTATCCACTTACTTTTCACGTTTTTGTGGGAACTTCTCTTCAGATTTACTAGCATGTTTCTAATCCCAATTTTGTCATGACTTTATGTTAGAGATGGATTTTTTATGCTACTCCTGTACTCCCAGAGCATTTCTTTGAAGTTAATGATTCCTGGAGAATCATTGTTATGTTTATTTCATTAGTGACATAAGAAAATGTTTTTTGTTTCTGAACTGTATGACTAATGTATCATTCCTTACTATTGCTAGGTTACCACCAATTGGGTGTTTATTATAGTTCATATTTAAGTATTAATGACTAATCAGGTATGTTTTCATATCCAATTGGAAATACAGACTTATCAGCATAGATTAGCATTTTTAGAAACTTGTTTTATTTCTGAATAAATGGTGGCTATCAAACAACATTCTTCAAGGAATGATTTTAAATCTTTATTAATCCTGTATTTACTATTTATTGTTTTCAAACATTTTGTAATATTGTAATGCATTTCTCAAAACATATTAAAGGATACTTTCAGTGCCTCAACTAATTTACTACTTATTGTTTTCAGACATTTTGTAACATTGTAATGCATTTCTCAAAACATATTAAAGGTTACTTTATGTGCCTCAAATAATTTTGAATTATTTTCATAGTTTTTTAGTACATTAAGTTAAGCAGTTTTTATTGTGAATCATCTATATATCAGCCACTGTTTAGATGATGCTGATATAATGGTAAACCAAAAAATAAATAAGATGTGGCACTTAAGTAAATAAGCAGGAAATAATTTGATATTATAAAATATTTAAATAGAGTGGCGTGATTAAAACGATAAGTAGAATAGAAGTGGGCTAAGTGAAGATATAGTTAAAGGGGTTTCTTGTGGGAGGAGACATTCCACCTGAGCTTTAAAGAATTTCCGTAGGCGATGTAATTCCAGTTTGAGGAAACAGAGGAGGCACAGCATTGTGGATTGCTGAACCAAATGGCCAGGCTGGGCTTGGCAGTTCTTTATCCAGAGTGACTCCTCAGGATTGTAAAGAATAGCTGCCACTCCCTCCCTTCCCACCCAGTCTTCACATATTTGCAGCAGTAATTATAAAAAGTCCATAATATGTGTAGGGAATTTTTATAGTATTGTATTTGGTATTAATTTGTATAATATTCTAGCTTATCATTCAGCATAAATAAATAGTTTGTGTATCCGTGACAGATCAAGGTAAATGGAATTCCATTCCACTGTGGGTCTTTTGGGGTGTTGTGGGTTTTTGTTTTTTTGTTTTGTTTTGTTTTGTTTTGGGTTTGTGGGTTTTTTCCTCACTATGTTGCCTAGGCTAGTCTTGAATTTGTGAGCTCAAGTGATCCTCCTGCTTCAACCTCTGAGTAAATGAGACCATAGACACATACCATCGCACCCATCTTTCTATTGATATTTATTAGTGGCTGTAAGTAGTTGGTAATGGTAACAGTATTTGCTAAAAATGAACATGACCTCTTTAGTCACTCTCAGAAAGTTTTTCGATTTTTGTTCTGTGCAACTGAAAAGATCTGTGAAACATAGTGGAAATAATTGCTCTGTATGTTTGAAGGAGATGGTTTCCTTACTGAGAAACAGCCTAACGCATTACATTAGTGATTGTTTTTCTTCAGAAAAGTACAGTAAAAAAAAAAAGAGTTTAAGATCCATGGGTTAATTCTGTTCTGATTAACAGTGAACAAATCAAAATAAATTACTAAAACTTTTAAAACTGTTTATCCTAAACATGTAGGTTCGTAAAGTTACTATAAAGCCCCAATGTTAAAAGTATTAAAATGCATCATAATAAAATGACTGATGTGAGATCAAGGACTGAAATGGGTTCTGTGCTTTAGCACTGACTTGCTGCTTTGCTCTCATGGAAATAATTTATTCTTTGCCACCTTAAAATAAAGTTCATTAACTTTTTTAAAGTTAATGTATGGCTAATAAGGTCTTAATTAGCTACCTATAGTCTCTTAATCCTTTTCTAGCTCTTAAGTGCTATGCAACCTAGCTAATCATTTATTTTCCTTATTATATTTGAAGTAACTTATTTGAAAAGAAGTCATTATTTTATTTCTTTGTCATTGTGATACTTAATTTAAATATGTCTAAAATTACAAATCAAAAATTATGACAAAAAAAGATAAATATAAAACTGACAAAGCAGAAAAAAGCATAATATCTTTTATTACAAGTAGTTGTAGCCTAACAAATATTTATGTCCCCATAATTATATATTATTGCTAATTTAAAACATTAAATATATTGATTTTATAGGAAGAAAAGTTAGCACATTCAAGTAGTAAACTGTTTTGCCATAATCAATTAATTGCGTTCTATTTGTTTTGCATAATGCTTTGTTTTGGATCTTAAGTATACCCCCAAAGGTCCCTGTGTTAGGGGCTTTGTCCTCAGCGTAACACTGTTGCAAGATGGTGTAAACTAAGAGGTGGGGCTTAAGCTAGCGAGGTCTTTGGGTTACAGAGGGCTTGTCTTCAAAGGAAAGTGTAGGTCACCAGTTATTATATTTTTTTGTTTCTAGACCATGAACAGAGTGGTTGTGCTTTATCAAATGTTCCCTCCCTGATACATCACCACGTGCCCGAAGTAGTAGGCCAAGTGACATGAACTAAAACCTCTGAAACTGTGAACTAGAGTAAACCTTTCTCTTGGTAATTTAGTTACCAAGTGTATGTTATCATAACAGAAAAGCTACACAGAGAAGAAGTTATATCCGTTCTCAAAACACACATAAAAAGTTATTTATAATAGAAATTTTGAAGTATACTTCATCCAATTCAACTATTTTTATGACTACCATATTGGTAAGTGAAAGTTAAGTTTCCATACTTCCAAGATCTTTTTACTTCAGTAGTAACTGGATCACTACGATGAGTCTGAAGCCAGCACTGGGTGGATCCTCCAGCTCCTCTAATCAGAGACCAGTGTGGCTCTATGAAGGAGATTTTGCTCCAGCATTTGACTTATGAGGTTGGTTCACATGCTGGTGGTGACATTTGTCTTAATATGATTTGGAAAAGTTCTTTATTTGCTTTTTTTCCCCCTGGTTATAAAGAGGAACTTTATAGTTTCGTTTTTCCACAGTCTCTAAAGTGCTGTTTTCATTCATTTAGCTAAAATCTGCTAAGCTCCTACCATGTACCAATAGCATTTATAAACCCTTAGAAGTCTTAGATAAAACCTGTAAAGAAAGATGAGTAGCATTTGTGGAAGGTGAAAGTACTATCCACTTGAGAAATTTCCTCTTCCTTCTGTTTTTAGACATACATCTAGAATTCTCCGTGAGGTTTATCTTAATATCCTGCAGATCTCTCTGCCTCCATCCATAGGAGAAAACTTGAATGATTTTTATGTTATTTTTGAATCATCTAACTTCCCCCTGAAAATACATCAGATCCATAAAGAAAATACTTTCCATCTCCATTGTAGATAACCCCATAGTAGATAACTTACTGATTTTTTTGGTTACTCTCGAATTGTCTTATCTTTCCCTGAAAGTGCATCAAATCAGAAAGACAATGCTTTTTTGTGTGTTTTGTTCTCTCTTTGCCAATCATTTATAAAATGAATGAACAGTGACCAATTAACTAGTTACCACAGCCAAGCCTTCAAGTTCTCTGCCAGGGGAGAAATTGTGATGTCCACTGCAATTCAGGTTAGCCACACAGACTAAAAGCTAGCCACCTAGAAACAGAAGCTGTGACTCTAAGCCAGTGATCTCCAAAGTGGAATGTGTACATACATAGTGACCGTACAGAGATAATTCAAAGGAGTACGGGAAGAAAATAATAAAGTTTCTTATTTTTTCCCAAAAAAATCAGTGAAACATATTGCTAAGTTTTACTATTTAACATCGAGATTAGCAACTGGTACCTCCAAATGCCCTTTGTGTGGTCCTATCATGTGTTATCTACCATAATTCCCTGAAAATGAGACCAGTTTTTATATTAATTTTTGCTCCTAGAAACACAATAGGGCTTATTTTCAGAGAAATGTCTTATTTTTTCATGTACAGCAAGGTACATTTGTTTGTATACAGCAGTCTACATTTATTTGTGTTTAAAAATCTGCATTTATTCAGATACAGTCATGTCATCTTCTGGAACATCATCGTAGCTCTCCAAACTCCAAATTCCAGACTGAATTTCTTACAACTCCACTTCCCCTGTCTCTTGTGTCCAGCAACAGAGCTCTCCTGAAATGAGCATTTCTTGTGGATGTAGCCTACACAGAGTCCAGTGTAGCTGTCAGTGATTTTATCCCATAAATTCTTCACCCAAGTCGTGAACTCTTAGTGAGGTTTCACAAAGTTTCCATTAAATCAAGTGTTAATTACAGACTTACAAGACAGGAGTGTCAACAAAAATGGTGACAGTTAAAAATGGTTGTTCACACAAAAGTGGCACAAAATCACAGGCACCAAAATTCAGAAAACATGTCTTTATTTCACGCAAGTGCATTAAATATATCCATCACAACACATGACATATTGAATTATGAAAATTAATATTAGACACAACCACATTTGTTCATTGTCAAGTGCTCATATGTTATTTGTGTGTTGTATCTGTATTCCAGTTACTCAGTCAGCAGTAGGTTTTGAGTCCATTTATTTACACAGGTATTTGTCTCTTCTCCCAAGGTACTCAGGTATTTTCAAATACTTAGTTATAATTTATATTATCATTTATTTTAAGTATTAATATCAACAATATTGTTTCTTTATATTTAATTCTATATTAATATTGATAGCTACAATCTAATACTTTGTCATGTGCTGCAATAGATATATTAAATGTGGTCTGTCTAATGACCTTAACTGGAGCTTAATTGAGGGTAGAGTTTATATTATGAGCATTCTGAAAAAATAATGCTAGGGCTTATTTTCCAGTTAAGCCTTATTTTCTGGGAAATATGCTATCAGGTCACCTAAAGGAAAAGGACTTCCACATGCAAAGGGATTGATAGTGGCCCCTTTCGTTTTCCATTTGCTTTCACCATTGTCTTAGTTACTTTTGTCTTATTGCTGGGGCAAAATGCCTGATACCCAAAATAAAAGAGGGAAAGTTTTACTTAGCTCACAGGCTGTAGAGGTTTCAGTCCATGCTCAGCTGGCTCCAACACTGAGTGGCAACTGGTCATGGTAGAAGATGCCAAAATCAACAAGAACAAAAGGGAGAAGCAAGCCTCTTTTCCTCCTTTATATTGTATGCAGTCTTCTTACCCTAGGATGAATGTAGCACTTGCACTCCTAATCCTAGCACTAGACAATGAACCAATCACAAAGTTTAGGTTCAGCCACCTCCGAAAAGCCTGCCCTCCATGACCACATGAGACTTTGGGGGAACATCCAGACACAAACCATAACAACTTTGTGCCTTATTCCTGCCTCCATGAGTCCAGTTAAGTAGATTTATGGGTCATGTTTTCTTAAATGATGACATTCACAATACCAAAGAAATGTCAGGACTCATGTATATCTATTTTGGGTTCATTAGGTATCTCCTCCTAATGTTCTTAAGAGTTGCTACGTAGTTTCTTTTTGGGGAAAAAAAAAACCCTACTTCAAGTTTGCTTACCTTTCTGGTAATGACAAGTGACTGTCAGTAATATGATACTATGCAAATATTTTCAAACACTAACACTTAATTTGTCTTTTCAAGGTAATGGTGACATTTTAATAATGAAAATAAGAGTTTTGTTTCAAAGAAATTCATGCTATGGAGAGAACACTCCAAAATAGAGTTTTTAGAAATGTTTCATCATTGTATGATGTTCTTGCCAAAGATAATTCAATGGTTCACTTCTTTAAAACTCTGAAAGACACCTAAAAATTATGGAAATGGAATTTTTAATTTGGTTAGTAATCTCCCAAATGAAAAGATAAAGTCAAGTTTGAATCAATGTTTTGAAATAAAAATAAAGAGCTGAAAAACATAAGGAAGATAGAAATTTCACTAACAAGAACCTTGACATAATTAATGTGTTATAAAATGAACACCATAGTTTAGCAAAGGCAGCTAATCTCTTTCTTCCACTCAAATGTATACTTCTTTATGAGGTAGCTTTTTCCAGAGTATCATTCACAAAAACTGACTCTGGAAAAGCATTTAAGGTAGACTTCTAAAAAGTTAAGTATATTCAGTCACATTACTGGCAAAAATATGTTTTTAGGAAGAACACAAATCCTACTGGAAGTAAACTATTATAGAAATTAAATATACTGTATTTTGAATCTCATTTTGAAATTCTGTCATTCATATATTTTCCTGTATACTGAAAAAAAGATTAATACAAGTGGTACATGCATATAACTTATAAATAAATACATATTTATTAGGAATATGACCCCTCCACACACACACATCAAGTTTTTACTAGCAAACAGATAATCAAAAGAAGTTGAATGACCCCCCTGCCCTAGATCACTGGTTCCAGAAAACAGATCCAGGTGATTCTGATGTCAGGGTGAGATTCTTAAGCCTGGCGTCTAGTACACACACAGCTCTCTATTCTGTAGACATGGATGTTGGTAAAAACAGCTAGAAGACACAATACTCACACTTATTCTTAAGAAGAGAGAACACACCTGAATTCTTTTGGTACAATAGATGGTTAGGGTCTCCTGGAGTCCCAAGTTTCACTAAGAAGTCTGCCTGTGTCATTCCAGTTCTCTAGCTCTGTTCTTATAACCTGGACTCACTATGTACTTTTTCTTGATTGTTCTGATGCTTAAAAAGTAAATCCTAGCTGGGAAGGCACATGCCTATTACCCCAGCACTCCAGGAGAATAAGGAGGAAGAATCTTAAATTCAAGGCCAGCCTGGGCAACTTAGCAAGAACCTATCTCAAAACAAAAAATGCAAGTAAAAAGGACTCAGCATGTACTTCAGTGCAAAGGTCCTGGCATTCAGTTATAATGATATTTTGCCTTTTGTAATTTATTTATAACTTCCTGTGACTCTGGACATCATGTAATTATACTTTATTTCCTCCTGAAACCTGGTGAGGGTGACTCAAAGTCACCCAGAATTCAGTGGTGTAGCTAAGTCCTATACCCATGGCTACTGTTCCCAGTGGGTGCTGTTTGTCCTCTTCCCTCTGCTTAGGCCTTGTCCTCCTTGCAGATTTGTAGTACAGAGTTTTCTGGTTGCGCTCACTCTCATTACATCCTGCTGTCCTGAATGACCATGGGAGAGTTGATATGAGCTCTTTGGTATGGTGCAAGGTGCATAAAACTGTTACAACTTGATTACCCTCCAGCCATAACAGTTTACTTCTGACTTTCTGTTTATTCATGGTTGGAATTCCAAATTGGAAAATTGTTTTATTACTACAAAAATTAATTTGTCAAGTCTGGGAGTTTAAATTCCCAAATATTAACACTAAGATTGATGAGGGAAACATAATAATGATAATAATTATTATTCTATAATGAAAGTTACTTTTTTTATTTTAAAGAGAATAAAACCAAGCAAAACAAAACAGAATAATATAGCTGATCAAAACTAAATAGTGTAAGTGATGCAGGACATCAAAACAAGATAATAGGAAATCAATAATAGTTACCATAATGCCTCTTGTTGTCTTCAAAATAGCTGCCCATACCTTCAGACATAGTAAAAATCAAACAAAATAGAACAGAATAGAGCTAATAAAAACAAAACAATGGATGCAGTAAAGGACTTCAAAGCAAGATAATAGTAAATCCAAAATGGCTACCATAATACATCTTGTTATCTTTGAAATAGCTGCCCATGCCATTGGATATAATAAAATAAACAAGACAAAACAGAATAAAACCCAACCCAACAAAACAATGAAAATGACACAGGACTTCAAAAAAAGACAATTGGGAATCAACAGTGGCTATCACCTTCAGAAGGAGATCCCCCATAGGCACTACACTGCATATTGTTATCCTCTGAAAAGATGATCAGACCACCAGCTTTGGACCAGCAAAGTCAGCAAAACACTAAACACTACAAGCATTAAGCTGTACTTTACCTCAATAGCTATCATCACAGCCTGTGTTTCTCTGAATCAGCTGGTTGCTTAAGCCGGGGATGGGTGGGTTGGGGAGGTTGGCCCTTATCTCCCAGCCCATGCACCAGAAGGGGCTGGCATCTGGTTCTCCCCTCAGCGGCCCATGCATGGTGCCAAGTCACAGGGAGGGCTTGCTTCTTGTTGACTTCTTGTTCTCTTCCCCCATAGTCCATGAATGGCTCTGACACGGTAAAAGCCTTGCATCTGACTCTCCACACAGCGGCCCACATATGGCATTTACTCGCAGCGGGGGCTTGCTTCTTGTTGACTTCTCGTTCTCTTCCCCCACAGCCCATGAATGGCCCCGACTCATAGGGAGGGCTTGCTTCTTCTTGACTTCTTGCTCTCTTCCTGCAGTCTGCAAATGTCACCAACTCACAGGGAAGGCTTGCTTGTTGACTTCTTGTTCTCTTCTCCCACAGTCCACCAATGGCCAAAAATGACTTTTGAGGGTTTTTTTTAAACCATGTGGGTGGAATAGTTGCCTGCCAGTGGTTGCTTATAAAAAGCAGTAAGACAAAAGTAATAGAAGATGAGAGGAAACCAGCCATTTCAAGGAGTTAGTGATGATTGTGTGAAATAGAAGAGGGGCAAGGGAAAGGAATAGAGGGGTTTACAATGTATTAATAAATTGACCAAATGCTATAGACCAATGAAATCCTGAGTTTCCATGGCAGTCCACTGTAATTGAGGTGTGTCTCAGAGTCACATAGTCCTTCAGGATTCTGTCAGAAGAGGGAGTAGGTTTAGCAAATAGCCCGTGGCTTTCTTTAAAATAAAATATCTTGGTTCCTTCATCTCTTTGGCTCTTTGACAGGGTCCTAAGGCAAAAGCTAAAACCGAAGACAAAGTTTTTGACCTCTAATGTGATGACCTCAGAAATCTGATTTTGTCAGCATTCTTAGAAAAAACAAGTCATCTCTAAGGGACAGACTCAAAATTGAGCTTACAAGGCCGCTGTGGAAACTTTATGTGTCTCTTTTTCAATTTTCAATGAGCCATAGAACAGCCACGATACTAATATCTTCATACCCCCATGACTGCTCCGTTTACATTTTGGTAGCAGACTGCTATGGTCTGAATGTAGTCTCCCCTCAAAATTCATATATTGAAATTCTGACTCCCAAGGTGATGATACTAGGAAGTGAAGTCTTTGGGAAATTATTAGTTCATGAGGACTATGGCCTCAAAATTAAGGTTAATGTCAGCACTTCATATAGCTAGCTGCTTTCTTTATCCTGTGAAGATGCAACAAGAAGACACCATCTATGAACCAAGAAGTGGGACCTTAGCAGACATCAGATCCTCAAGTGCATTACTTGAATCTTGGACTTCCTAGCTTTCAGAATAGTGGAAAATAAATTTCTACTCTTCATAAACCACCAGGTTTATGGTATTTTGTTTAGCACTCCAGACTAAGTCACAAACATATATTGGAGGCCACATCATCAGATCACTTACAGTAAGAGGAAAAAAAAAATTATGTAATTCCATCTGACCAGCGAAATGTAGACCTATGTAAAAAACAAGAATCAATATCCTTGAAATCTCCTTGAAATCCCTGGTATCAGGCAGAAGCAATTAGGCAAGCACAGAAAACCCACTATACTTCCTGCTCTTAGAGAAAAAAATTGAAAATGCATTTGCAGCAGTATCAATGACCAAGATTACCTGAGCATCAGTTTGCTACTAATAAATATCTGGAAACTAATGGTCTCCACATTGATCACTTCTTGTAATTGTAAAGGCCAAATGTAACTTGTATTAAACATCATGTCTCAATTTAGTACTAAAATATTTATTCATTTTTCTTTTCCCGAAGTGTGTACATGTTTTTTTTTGGTGGACTTCGTATATTAAATGTTAAGTGATGCAGGCAACTCTTGCTAGCCTGCAAACCTGGTTTCTTGAAGAAGACTAGCATGTTGTGTTAATTTTATAGTTTGACTCTTGCCAGCTTCCTGGGTGCACACATCAGTTTTACTCCCAGTCTTTAATAAATTTGTCAAGAGGTAAATTGGAATTAATTATCTTCTCACCTTTTTAGAGATATGGACACTTTAACATCTTTTTAATGCATGGTTGCTTCAGTAAATCAAGAGTTCAATTTTCAGGTTTTTTTCTGTGCATCCTACATGCTGTGGTGGGCTTTTGTTTGTTTGTTTGTTTGTTTGGCAGTTCTTTGTAGTGTTTCCTGAAAATGTGTTAAAGACTTATGAACTGATGAGGTTCAAATCTGTTTCACAAAATTATCAGCTGCAGGCTTGTCCATTGCAATGTTAGATGTTGGAGCTGCTGGCCTTTTATTGAGGTTCTTATTGCAGTACAAGTGACTTGTTCATCACTTCTCTAATTTTTTCTATACCAACAGCAATAGAAATAGTATCCCAAATGTATTCCCACCTAAAAGTAGGCATTCTATGATGCTTCCGTAGTTCTTTGGGGAACAGTACCAAGTGGAAAAATTCGAAAAATGCAGAAAAAGGCATGGCTGGAAATATTTTCATACACTCCAGAAAGAGGCAAAATGTTTACCCTTATCTTTCCAACCATTATTTGGAGAACCCCAGCCAGACTGTCTTACACAGGTTCTAATTGAATGTACTGCATGATAGGACCCACTGATAATTGTAGCTATTAATCAGAGAGCAACTACTTCATTGTTAACATCTTATTTGAGCTCTTTTATTGAACTAAATTTGAGTTCTAGAAATGAACTCCATAGGAAACAGTATTTGGGATGGTACTAATAAAAACTAAAATTTTAACATATACTTATGACATGGTCATTTAAAAGGAATGGGTCTTCGAGTAAATGGTGGAGGAGAGTTTCATTATCAAAGAGGTAACAACACAGTTTATTGCCCTAAAGAATTTCATTGAAGGGTTGAGGATATAGTTCAGCAGCGTAAGCATCTGCCTGGCAAGTACAAGGTCCTGAGTTTGATTCCCAGTACAAAAAAAAAAAAATTCATTGAAATATTTAAGTGTGTTTGTACATATATGTATATTTTTATTAAAATTATCATAATTTTGTATAAGCTATTTTGTTATGATAAATAATAAAATATAAATTAAAATTTTCTTTCTTTACCACTTTTTTCATTTTCTTCCATCTTTTTTTTCCTTTTTTTTATTGCACTCATGTGTGTCTTAAAAGTAGAAAATACCTTCAAGGAACACATAAGAATATAAATAGGCACTTGTGAATAATTAGTTGGGGACAGGGAACAATTGGTTCCATTTGCCAGGTATCCATTTGTCAATTGAATTAATGGAAAAATATGCAAATTTGCAAGTTTGTAGAGGGTGGCTAGGTGTTTAAGAAGAAAGTTGGTTAAGGCGTTGATTTAAGGAAGTTCGAAGATATCCACGTAGATATGTACACAGGTCAACTGGGAATGTCTGTATGGAGCTCAAAGGAAGGATCTGGACCAAAGATTCAGACTGAGGAGTCTTAGAATATGCATTTTAATTATAGTTGAGATGTAAAGTGATCTCCAAGAATGGTATTTCAAGAAATGAGAAGAGAAGAAGAGAACCATAGGAAAGACAGTATCAAAGAGATGTATTCTGGAAGAAAAAGTACATTGAGAAGACTCGGAATGTGGGAAAATTAGAAAAAGATGGCATTATAATTGCATAAGCTTACATACTCCAAGGACATAGAAATGACTAGTGACAAATGTTCTGAGGTCAACTGAGGTTAAAAATAAATCATTTTGTTGAAAGTTGTTGACATATTTAGGGTTCACATTGAAGGGGAAATAAGTATTCTCTCATACTGAAAGCAGCATGATAAAGACAAGGAAAAGGTTTTATGGGGTTGAGAAATTAAAAAGAAGGGAGAAGTGAAGATAGTGTGGAGTCTCAAAGGAAAAAATGAATCAGCAATAGACATTCTGAACCTGATTCTTATAAAATAGTTTGTTAAAATTCTGTTGACTATAGAATGATATTTATAAAGGGACCATATGTTGTGGTATCAACTAAATATGAATAAATAATATCTGATGTTAATATACTTTCTCTAAGAGAAAGAAGCAAGATTAAATTTACTTGACCTCATTTGTAGTACATTTTTATTTCATTAAGCGTAGTACTTAATTGATGCTTCATGAATGAGCAGATTCTTCATTAAACCTCTTAATTTTCATATTTTTCCAGTTATATAGAGCAACTTCTAAATGATTAAATAGTGTATTATACATTAATTCTTTCAAATTACACATTGCTTTTATGTATTTATATATACAGGTAAGGTCTGTGGGTTCTAGATATGATTAATGATTAAATAATATAGTCTAGAGGAAGATGTCACCTAATAGTTGATGGAACCTCTTGAGAATGACAGAGTAGAGCAGTAAGTTCATCCTTTCTTCACTAACTTCACTTCTCTCCATGGCCCTCCCTGCAAACAGAAATGTAATTAATACCCATTCCTTCAGACCACCATTCCATCTGGGAAGCCTTACCTATCTCCTTTATGAAATAAAATCTCCCTACTATATCCTTTTTATAATATTATATACCTTCTTCCTAAGCATTCATCACAGACAGAACACTGCTCTGTCTAATTTGATTGTCTCATCCTCTAATTTATTATTTTTTCCTATTGCTAATATTAATTTTACTTTACTTTGAAGAATAAAACCAAGTGAAATAAAACACAACAGAGTCAATCAAAACAAAACACTGAACGTGATACAGAACTTCAAAACAAGATAAAAGGAAATCAATAATGAGTACTGTAATACATCTTCTTCTCTTCAAAATAACTGCCCATACCATCAGACATAATAAAATCAAACAAAACATAACAGAATAAAACCAATGAAGATAATAAGAGGCATTATGGTAGCTATTGTTGTTTTCCTATTATCTTGTTTTGAAGTCATCCTCTAATTTAATGAGCAAGCTCCTTAAGGGTAAGATCCTCACTGTTTTATCACCAGTGTTCCCCTGTAACACAACCCCTGAAATAGAAAATATTTGGATAGAAGGATTCTTTGAAGAAGAGCAAGAGAAGGGTCTTTCTTTCCATATCATCTTCATCCCACATCTGTATTCTCTACCCTCTATTTGGTTTGCCCTGTCTGCTTCTAGCCAACTGAAAATTTTACAGTCTTCCTTCTCTTACAGCTTTAATGGCATTTCTTGGTTTTAGAATTGCATCTACCTTCACAGTTTCCTTGTAATAACTTCTATGAAGATACAAACCAAAAAAAAAAAAAAAAAAAAAAAAAAAAAAAAAAAAAAAAAAAAAAAAAAACAAAGACAACTCACTGCCTTCAAGGAGTTCTCCTCAATTAAACTACAGTAAGCTATACTGCCTGTGTTATACTTTATAACACTGCCATCCCGCATCTGTTTGAGTTCTCCTTAGTGAGATGACCTAGCAAATAGGAATAGTCACATGTCACAGCCAAGCCGTGTACACTCTGCTTACTAATTTCCCTTTACAGTAGTCTACTCCTGTGACTACTCAATAGACTTCTCTCTGTATGTTAGCTATATTGTGACCGTGATAATACGTAACTGGATGTAGTGAGTCTGCTCATCCAGAAAATATTTGAGAGCCATATGGGATCACATTTGATACCAGTTAGCCTTTCAAGCTTCTTTCCAAGATAAGAATGGCAACATCTTGTAAATCTTTGGCCTTACCATTTCTCTTATGGAGAGAGGACTCCTGAGGGCATTTAAGAAATGCCTCCTCCCTGGATCAGCTGTTATACATACTTGCAGAAATTGATCTCCACCTTGCTTCTCTGCAAGTATTTCTTTTTTTTTTTTTTTCCTTTGTGGCACTGGGGATTGAACTCACAACCTCGTGCCTGCCAGACAGGCGCTTAAGCCACTGAGCCAAACTCCCAGCCCTCTGCAAGTATTTCTTTAAATGCCAGGTTTTTGCAAGCTCTTTGGTTTTTCTAGCTCACAGACAGTCGTTAAATACATGCCATGTACCAGACACTTTACTAGAATAGAAAGTCTATAGGGATCTATACATGGGCCTGGCATTCAGTGAACTTGCACTCTCTGTGTAAGACAGACTTGTGCACAACTAACCATAATACAAATGAGGATGAAATATATAATAATTTATGATTAGTGTGCTGTGAGGATGGCAGGAAGGGAGTAACATGAAAATTCATAGAAGACCTTACATAGAAGTTGGTATGTGAACTAAGAATGAGAGGAATCCCAGTAAGCAGAAAATTGTGGGTGGACCTTTGTAACCCAGGGGTACAGTTCACCTAAACCCTAGACATATGGGATATGGCTAAAAATAGTAGTGGGTGAAATTCAAAGTACCTAGGGAGTGGATTAATTTTAGGGTCTGATAGATCATGGAGGACCTTAAATGCTGGCTAAGAAACTGGAACCATATCTGATTGGCAGTTGGAGCTTGACTGATAACTGAGGCAGAAAGTAAAAGAAAAAAAAATCAGGCCTAAATTTCTAAAATGTGTTTCTTACGACGTTCTGTCTGTCTGTGAATTAGAACATTAGGGACTTGTAAAAGATAACTTTCAGCTGTGACAGTCATGGACTTAATTGCAGTATGGGCTTGCCATAGGAGTCATTGAGGCAGAATAACAGAACTTTCCCTATAGACTTTCTATTCTAGTAAAGTGTCTGGTACATGGCCACATTTTTCTTTTTCATGTCCCAGATCTAGGGTTCAGTCTAGGAGATGATCTGAAATGATACCAAAGATGGAGGTTTGATTTTTGTACAGAGAGGTAGTAGAGGGATGAATAGAAGGAGAAATAAAAAATTAAAGATTGAGGTTATACTTAGAATTAATTACACAGAATTACTACCAGATGTGGAAAATACCATGTGTATTTGTTAGTATTATACAATGAATTTGGTTTAAAGTTTCCAGATAGCCTTCAGAGGCAGCCTTGTGGAATCTGAACTTTCAGATCTTCAAAGGCCTATGTAGAGCAAGTCATTCTTAAGAGTTCAGAAACTTTTGGTCAGAAAAAAAAAGAAAAAATCACACTGTATGACAAACTTGATGAAAGAGTAACAAATTCAGCCAGATTTTAAAACGTTCTGCATATTTATTTAACCTATAACTTATGATGAATTTAATACAAAGACTAAAAATATATAATACCTTTAACTTTTAATTTTTAATTAATGGAAAGAAGTATAAAAAATCAGAAATGGACTTGTCCTTCAAACTATTGCAAGCTATAATATCTATTGATAAGGAGTGAGAAGTAATGGAGCACATAAGGAAATTAAAGGGTATAGAAAGATACAAAGTGTGAAAAAAACTCTAGTTCCTTTTTTTCTACATCAATCCTTTTCTTCTGAGGGAGTAGAACACAGAATCCAGTGAGTTTTAATACATTCAAAAAATTGTACAGTCATCACCATAATCTAATTTTGGAACATGTTCATCACCCCAAAAATAAACCCTGTACCAATTAAGTCATTCCCGGCTCATGGCCCCATACCTGAAAGTATCCCTTCCCACCACTTTACCTTTACCCTACCTTATGTAACCACCATTCTGTTTTCTGTCTCTGTAATTTGCCTAATCTGGATATTTTTTGTAAATCAGATAGAATGTATGTATTCTGTGACTGCTTTTTAAACTTAGCGTATTTTTTTTAATCCATACTTAATTGAAACACATATCCATACTTAATTCATTTTCATTGCCAAATAATATTCCATTATGGATACACCACACTTTGTTTATTATCAGTTATCAGATATTTGGATTGTTTCTACTCTTTAGCTGTTATGAATGATGCTGCTCTGAACATTTTCTATACTAGTTTTCATGTGGACATACATATTTCATTTGTTTGTGCACTTACCTAAATGTAGAATTGCAGAGTCATTTGGTAACTTTTCATTTAACAAATTGAAGAACTGCCAAACTATTTTTCAAAATGAAGGCACCATTTTGCATTCTACCCAGCAATATATGAGTATTCCAGTTTCTCTGCATTCTTGCCAACATTTGTCATTCCTTGTAATGTCTATGCAATGGTATCTTTTCAATTTGCATTTCCCTGATGACCAGTTGTTTTGAATATTTTTTCATGTGCTTATGGCCATTTTTACATCTTCTTTAGAGAAATGTCTTTGCAAATGCTTTTTACATTTTGAATTGGATTGTCTTTTTATCATTGATTTGTAAGAGCTCTTTATATACTCTGAATATAAGACTTGTATTATAAGCTGAAAGAAACAATATATGTAAATGTATACATATGTATATATAGTTAAGATAGTTATACTACAGATTCCTCTGAATTCATTGAAGGGAAAGGTTTGTGCTGGTACTGTTCAGACAATTAAATGCATATGTCTTGCACTCTAGGTGACTGATTTGAGGATGGCAATGTGCAATGCATGTGCCATTGTTGTCCCCTGATTGTTGTGTTTTGAAAATTTGGCTTTTTTTTTTCTTTTTGAAATAAAATGAATTTGAAATAAAAAGACTTCTATTGCATGTATATAATTTTGCAAATTTTTTTTTTTTGGTTCTGGGAGTCATATTTTCATTTTATTAATTGTGTTCTTTGAAGCACGAATATTTCTAATTTTGACCCAGTTTAACTTATCAGTTTTCTCTTTTATCATTTGTGCTGTTAGTGTCACATATAAAAAATAAATCATTGCTTAACTCAGGATCACAAAGATGTATTCCTGTTCTTTCCTCTAAGAGGTTGATCTCTGTTGAATTACCTTTCATCTCTGTCAATATCAAGACCATAAATATGATAGTTTATGTCTGGACTCTTGATGCTGTTCCATTGATTTGTATGTCTGTCCATATATCTGTACCACACTGTACTGATTTATAGCTTTATGGCAGACTTTTAAATCACAACATAAACATTCATGAGTACCATTAACTTTTTCAAGATTGTTTTAACTCTTTCAATTTGCTAGCTTTTCCATATGAATTTTAGAATTAACTTTTCAATTTCTACAGATTACTTCTTTATGAAAGATACACAAAAACATACTTTGCATGTTACTAAACACATACTTTATTTCCTGCCATTTAATAATTTATCTCTTTCAAAGGTGGTTTAAATGAGTACCCCAAGGGAGCAAGAGCTCAATACTCCCACACAGATTATAACTACTAGGAAAAAGAACAGCCTCCAAAGATTCTCCTTCACCTAGCTACACTGATTACTTATTGTTTCTAAGTCATACTGTCTTTCCCAGTCTTTCTAAATCACTGTGTATTAAATACAGCTCTTCTCACTGCTTCAAAGTTTCAACCAGCAGATCCCAACTGACCTCTAGAAAGAGAACTTTTTTTTTTTTGGTAGCGGGAATCAAAGTCATGACCTCACACTTGCCAGGCAGGCGCTATGCCACTAAGCTATATCCCCAGCCCAAGAGAGCTATTTTCTTTAAGTATTCCTAGCTGTAAACTGAGATAGTTTAACTACCTTAGTAGAGTGGACAGTTCTACTTATGAAAGATCTCTCTACAGATCCCTTTGCTGTCAGTAGTGGAAACTCAGAGGGATTATCACAGAAAGAATAGGCTCTCCAGAAGTGGACAGCTTGCTTCATTGTAACTGAGCACTGACTCATCACCCTCGTATTCATCCGCCTTCTATGCTCACTTCTTACTCATAAAGATAAGGCACTGGATGCTATCCAGGGCAAAACTTACACATCTAAATATATTCCACTCCTAAATATTACTCCTCACCAAGGCTGGCTGACATGCAGCTGATATTGTCACTATATCAATTATTAAAATGCTGAACTACTTCATTATGTTTAAGTAAAAAAAAATATGCAGCATCAGAGGGCTTGAAGCCTGACACAGCGTCAATTTTCCAGGTATCTCCTCCTGTATCACTATTAGTCCTCATTGGTATCTGGCAAACTTTTAAATCGCTATACTAATTGTTTGATATTTTGACTACCACTTCTACACATATTCATAGAGAAAAGCATTAATAAACTAGTATTCTGGTACTCATAAAACTGAACTTTCCTAAGTGGAAAATAACTTTTACATTTCTGAGGAGAGACTGCAGACCACCAAATGATCTGTGGGTGGAATTCAAAGATCTAAGAACTTGAGTTGGAAATTTTTTATCTTTATATACATTAGGCCCTTAATAAAATTTGTACTTTTTTCAAATATTGGTGAAGATCTACTACAATAGTATTAGCAGGGCCTGAAACTTTGTCACTAACAACAATCACAGATATTTTGTATTACACTACAGTTAATGAAGATATCTTGAAATACTATTTACATTATCACTACTTCAAAATTACAACAATGTTAGAGCAGCCACTATGACTCATTATTGAATGAATTCATATGAAAGCACATACCACTATGTTAGAAATTCGTGTAATATTTTATTAGCATTTTTCAGTATGATTGGTTTCCTATGTAACCATGTATGTTTTATTTTATGCATTGAAAAACATTGTTTTGAAAAGGCCAAAGTCTTTACCAGAAAATGTAACATTGTATTTGTACAAAAAGGGCTATGAACTTGTGGTGTGAGCATTATGAATGGATTGCAGTTGGTGTGCCAGTGACTATCACTTAGCATCTGAGGGACCCATGTATGTATATATGTATGTATGTGGTTTTTTTCTTTTCATATAAGACCTTTATTGACAATTCTTAGGGGTGACAAAAAGGAAAACAGATATGGAAAAAATATAAAACATTCTGAATTTTACCAAATGCCTTATTCTGTGACTCCAAGTTGGCTTCCTTTCTTTTTTTTTTTTTTTTTCTTTTGTGATACCAGGGTTCGAACTCACAACCTCGCACTTGCCAGGCAGGTGCTTACGTCACTGAGCTAGATCCCCAGCCCTAGTTTTTGAGAAAGGGTCTCACTATGTAGTTCAGGCTGGCCTTGAACTCACTTTTGTAGCCCAGGCTGGTCTCAAATTCACAAGGATCCTCCTGCCTCAGCCTCCTGAGTGCTGGGATTAAAGGATGCATCACCACACCTGACTGTGGCTTCGTTTCTAAAGAGAAGGAAGAAGCTTAGGTTTTAGCCTTTCATTTTATTCTTTGTTTATGTGTTTATTTTTATTTTAAAGGGAGTAAAACAACAATAAAATGAAACAGTGATAAGACAGTAGGAAATCTACAATAGTTACTATATTGCATGTTGTCGTCCTCTAAATAGTTGTTCAGACTACCGGCTTTAGGCTGGCTCACAGATGGGTTTAACTTCCTTCCTGGTTCTCCCCGGTCCATGCTCCAACTGGCTCACAGGCAGGGGCATTGATTCCATCCTGGTTTTCCCCATTCTGTATGCTGGCTGGTTCACAGGCAGTGGCTTAGCTGCCTTCCTGGTTCTCCCTGGTCTACACTCCAGCTGGCTCACAGGCAGGAGCATTGCTTCCATCCTGCTTTTCCCCATTCCACATGCTGTCTGGCTCACTGGTGGGGGCTTAGCTGCCTTCCTGGTTCTCCCTGGTCTGTGCTCTGGCTGGCTCACAGCCAAAAGCATTGCTTCCGTCTCCCCATTGTGCATTCTGGCTGGCTCCCAGGCGGGGTCTTAGCTTCCTTACTTGGAGCCCTTGTATTTAAAGCTTAGCTGGAGCCGGGTGTGGTGGCTCACGCCTTTAATCCCAGCATTCAGGAGGCTGAGGTAGGTGGAGCCTTGTGAGTTCAAGGCTGGCTTGGGTTGCAATGTGAGCACAAGGCCGACCTGAACTACATAGTGTGACCCTGCCTCAAAACACTAGGGCTGGGAGTTTGGCTTAGTGGCTTATGTGCCTGCCTGACAGGCTTGAGGTGTTGTGAGTTTGATTCCCGGTGCTACCAAAAATAAAAAAACTAAATAAAAAAATAAATAAAGCTTAGCTGTATCAAAAACTATTGATTTAAAAAGAAAATATTTTATACCACTGTCTAAGGTCAGGAGAAATTCACTTCTTTTCTATTTATGACACATGAATCTATAATTAAGAAGTCAAAAAGAACCAAATACTCATCTATGTGTAGTCAGTGATCTCTGTCATCTAACTTGACACTCTTATCTACAGAATAGATTCAGGAAAGTTTAACTTGAATCTCTGTATTATTTGCATTTGCATTCTGATCACTCCCTTAGAAATTTCGTTTTTCAGTATTGAAGCTTTAGTGAAACACTAAAAAGCATTGCAAAAAATAGTGTAAGCAAATAACTTTAATTAGGGTGGAGTTTTTTATAATAAATGAATTTTAATTTCAAGATACTTTATCATTGAAACTCTTTCCAAAATTGCATGGGAAATATGACTGTGGAACATTCCTCTTACTGGGCCTAACTGTATAAGATCTTAGTTTTTGTTGCGCTGGCAATTGAAAAGCAGATAAACAGAAGGGAGACTAACAGGGGAAGGAAGATTGGATCAGAATATCTCAAACCATGGTTGTCAGGCCAACAGAGTCTTATTATTGGGGGGCCAAAAATTCTAAAACTATTTTAAACTGCTTGTATTTATATGATAATTTGAATAAATTCTTCTAATATTTCTAAAAATAGAAATTCACAGTGATAATTTTTATATCAAGTACATAAATTCATTGTCTATTTACTAAACTGTGAAATATTTAGGAATTTTTTTGAGGTCGCCTCATTCTTTTTTTCCTTAAAACAAGGAAGGTAGGATGAAATATAAGGAGAGGAAGGGAAGAAAAAGGTAGGGAGGAAGAGAGGAAGAAAAGTGGAAACAAGATTGGAAACTACTCTTAAGATCACACAAATGGATTTTCAAATACCTTTAAATCCCACCTAATATTCTACTGGCACTGAAGAAAAGAAAAACATGAAGAGTTGAGTACTACTGAAAAGTGCTAACCAATTGCCTAAAAGGAATATTTGAAGGTCCAGATTTAGTAACAAAGATTTGTAGACCTAACTTTCTATTTTCTCTACCTATGTGTAGCAAGTTGGGGGTGGTATTGAAGAATTATGTTACTCCGGCATCTTTCTGCATGCTAAATGCAATACTGTAAATACATTACAAAAAGGAAAAAAATTTTTGGTGTCTATTTCTTGTATGAAGCTAGAGTCAAGCATAACGCACAGGTGGTTTAAAATGCTTCTCTGCCATCTGAGATCCTGGCTTGCCAGGGTATAGATGGGGATGTCACGTTAGGGATTTGAGCTTATTCAGTATGTAAAATGAGGCTGGCATGAGTTCAGAGGTTTTGTCTGTGTCTTTACCCAGATAACAATGTTTTTGCTTCCTTTTTTTTGAGTTTTGAATTTTCTCTTTAAAAGTTTTAATCTGTAGTTGCACAGATGAAAATTACCTAAATTTTTCTGTGGATTGCTCTAAGATTTTAATACTTCCTATTCTCAATATATATTTCCTATCAAAATACATAGAAATTATTAGTATTACCAAATTCTGGTACTGAAGTAATATTATTTATAACCAAGTTACAGGGATTTATATTTTTTCATATTAAGATCTATGTTAACTTGATGAATGCATTATATTCACACATTTTGTGTTTTATAATATCATTTAATTTTTTTCCAAATTTGATGTTTTGTGCCTCTATTTTATACTAAGTATTTGAAATTAATTCATAGCATAGGTTGTTTAATAGAATAGCAATGGTTTAGATTGGGAAGGTACAGCTCAATATACTATCATAACATATATTTTACTATTATAGTAAAATAAGTATTGTCTTCAGTCACAACTAATATAAGAAGATCAACTTGGATATTGGCAAAAAGGAAATAAAATATTTAGTCTGAGTTTAATAGTGATATCCAAATAGTGCACTTATTATTGTTGTGTGTGTGTGTGTGTGTGTGTGTGTGTGTGTGTATAAGAATTTTGTGAGCCTGTAGAATTAAAATGCCTACCTTTTTGATCTACTGTATCACTGGATCTTTCTTTAATGAAGGGGACAGTATGTGGCAATAAAAGACAGAAATGGTAAGACCTTTGTAAACCCTCTAGCAATCAGTATGAGACCATAGATTTCTCCAGCTTTAATTACAGGCAAAAGAAAAGACAAAATTAGCATTTTAATATAGAAATATCTTAGGCTTTAGGAGAATTATGATAAATCTAGTGTTACTTAGTAAACCAAAGAGGAAATATTACAACAAACTGTCTCCTTAGGAATATTTGTTTAAATAAAGGCAGCAATACTTCATCCTTACCTTTTTTGGATAATTATTGCTATTTCAGGCTGTTCTTTGTTCCAGATTTAAAATACCTTTAGTTTAAAAAAAAAAAAGTAATTGGCAGTGTTTGTTTTCTATAAAACTACAAGAAGAGAATAATTGTTTGCTTGGCACTAACAGGATAATTATTTTCATGAGTTTTGCTCTACAGCTCCAGTTCACTTGTGCTATAGCATCTCTGCACTTGGATGCATTTAGGTTATCTCATTTCAGTTACAGCATACTAAACTAACTCCTCTTCCATGGCTGAGTTTTTCCCACCTGTCTCCCCTAAAACACCTGCAACATATGTCTGCATAACCCTGTAATGCTTTGCCTTTGGGGTCCTGAGAAATTCCCCTAGAGTTTTTTGCTTATAAACAACTGAACAATTTGTTTTTCTAATGACGGTTGCTTTTCCCCCAGCATTGTGGCAATAACATATTCAGTAAAATAAGGGTCTCATTTTTCATCAAAGGGAAACATTCGACATGTTTTTACAGTGCTGTTTCTCTTTCTGAGCCTTATTATTTTTCTCCTTTTTAAATCTAGCATGTTATAGAAATTAAGATTTGGTAGCAAGATATTAGGAGAAAGAAAAATAAGTAATTCATTTGTCAAATATATTCCTCATGCCAAACACACACATTATACTACAGATAAATTTTTTCAGTTAAATACTATCAGAAGTTTATCGATTGAATGTAAAAATCATGACCATTAAATGATAAAAATGCTAAAATCTTGGACATACTGCAGAAAATATATCATTTTGGCTATTATAACATTATAAACTAACAAATACTGTATTAATAACAGTATTATTTTAACTTTTTAAAAATTTATAAATGTGCTTCTATTCAGAGCCTTTTCTTCCCATACCAAATATAGTGTGCATTATCTATTTCCCTAAATATGTGTTGTTCCTATAAAATTATGTTTGACAGAGCTCATCCTAAATCTATATATGATTATCAGAAATGTAAAATATCACTTTCCTTATTTAATATCATAGTTTTTAGGTTGTCAAACTGTGAAATCTGCTCTCAATGTTTGTCTGTGCTTGGTGATATCAGAGGTAATCATAGCTTCCATTTCAATGTTTTTATCAAGTGCTTGGCCTTATGCTGTGCATTTAATTTTCATTGCTCTTTTAATCTTTGCTGCAGTTTCACAGATGATGAAACTAGAGCTAAAAGTGAACTTACACACTCACAGTTGCTTAGCTGGTAATGGGTGGAGCAGAAGGCCTAGAACTGACTCCTGATTCCTTCTTTCACCCAGTAGTGTTACAGCTGTTTTCAGTATGTAACTCAACATTAATTCCTCATGGTACATTAATACATTAGAATTGGTATCACTGGAATTGTTTTCCCTTTGCTCTTTTCAGTCTTACACATGTGCGTAAATACCCAACCTTTTGAAAGACAGTTTACTGTTTAAAGGAGAATGACTTCTTCAGACTCTTCCTTCTGGTGTCACTCTATATGATTATTTGTTCCAAAGAATCTATCATCTTCAGGAGAGAGACAGAGTTATTAGTTCAATACAGAAGTACTATTATAATGACCTTTTTGAATAAGTTTCACCAGTCTCAGAACAAAGAAAATTGTCAGGTACTGTATTGTGGTTAATTATATGTTTTGCAGCATGTTGCAGTTATTCTTAGTGTGAATTAACATTCAAATATTGTTATATTACCATGGAAAGATGCGTTTTACTTAAATATTGAAATGCTGCCATAAGAGGTAGGGTAGAGAAGGAAGAAGAGGATTAAATACTGATCTGCAGATTTCCATTACAGACTGGGAGAGAGACTTGTTCACCACGTTTGTCTTACCTGAAATTACATTAGGAGCAGGTTACCATTACACAATAAAAACCTCTAAAGTAAACGAGATTAATTATAACTGACAGATTAGATTTGTTTTAACCCTTAAGTGATTGCTATCATTAAATACTATTTGGAAATTGTTTTGTGGTCTTAACAAAAGAATTTTAGGAAGTGAAAAATACACTTTATGGGTTTTGTTTAGTTTTGGTTTGATTTTCCATATACTTCCCTGTAGCACTTATTTCTACCACCATTAAATTTTGCTTTGGCATCATGAGATTTCCGTGTGTTCTCCAAAGTCAAAATGACCATGAAAGGTGAATGTTTTAAATTGTTTTAAATATCAGGTTGGCTAAGACAGTACAAGTGAAGACACTCATGAAAGAGGACTTCTAGCACTGCTTCAGAAAGTGGCAAAATCAGTAGGATAAGTGAAGAGTATTTTGAGGGGAATAGATGACAATGTGCCTCATATTCTCATTAAAAAAATTTAAGCCAGACATGATGGCACATCCTGTAGGAGGTGGAAGCATTGCCATAAGTTCACAGTCATCCTGGGCTACATAGTGAACTCAAGTTTTGAACTACATAAAAGATCCTGTCTCCAAAAAGCAAAAAAATGTAAGCACTCCCCATATTTTTCAATCACACCTCATTGAAGAGTTAAATGATTCAGATAGTTAACTAGCTTATTTAGAGCTCATCCTGATTAGTTAACTCTCAAAGTTATGGTAAACCCAGGGTGGACTGTATTTGTGAGTTAAATAGCTAGCGAGAGAAAATTTCATGATCATTGAATATAATTGATATATGAATTCAATAAGATAATGATATAGGAAAAAATATAACTCCAACCTGTTAGATGTCAAACGTGCCAAGTTTGTGTCCCCTGAAATCAAAGAATGAGTTCTAAAGAACAAAGAAGGTTAAGAGTAGGAAAGCTTTACTGGGGAAAAGGAATAGCTCCTGAAACATAGGGGTTCTAAGTGGATTGCCACAGAGGCTCCTTGTCAGGGATAATTTATACAGCAGAATCATAATATGGGTGCAACATGGGTCAAACTGTAGTCAACCAATAAGATTACAAGTATTGCTGCTTAGCCTCTGATCCAATAGGGAAGCAGAGCACATAACAAGGGCATATGACTGACAACATTAACCTTGGCTTATCTGTGACCCCTTAAACTGGAACATTTTTGGGAAGGGATGAGTCCAGGTGTTCTGGTCTGATCCAACCTGGGTGTCTGATGCACATCTGTACTTAATGGACTGAGTGGTACTAATTACAGTATAATCTCAAACTCCTTAGTGAAGTATGCAAGTCTGCCATTATGACTTTATCTTGTGGGCTTGCTTGCCTTCTTCAGATGCACCTCCAGCAACAATTCTGATTCTTTATTTTTCTGTTGACTTCCTTGACAGTCCAGTCCCTCTCTGATTGTATATTAATTTCTACCTAATATAGCTGACTTTAATAAGACTACCATTCTGCTATTTTCTTCCAAAAGAAAATTCATCAAAATGAAATAATTTTTTAAAAGTATACATTGATTCTTATATCCTGACTTATATCAGAAATCCTGACTCTGTGGAAATGGATTGAAAAAGACACGGTATTAAAGGTATTGACTTAACATGTTCTGCATTAAAAATGATAGTTGTCTTGGGGTCTGGTTTTCCTCAAGCACAAAGTTTTACATAGCTATAATCCTAATGACTCATATTTTAAAGAATATTCCAGAGCATCTAAGATTAATACACACTTCTCAGATGAAGAAATACAAATGGCAAATAAATATATGAAAAAAAATGTTCAACATCATTGGTCATTTGAGAAATGCAAATTAAAACAACACTGAGATTCCATTTCACCCCAGAAAGAATGTCTATCATCAAAAAATCATCTAGTAACAAATACTGGAGGGGTTGGGGGGAAGAAGGAACCCTTCTCCACTTTTGGTGGGAGTGCAGACTGGTGCAACCACTGTGGAAATCAATGTGAAGATTCCTCAGAAAACTAGGATTAGAGGTCCCATTCAACCCAACTATTCTTCTTCTGGCTATCTTTCTAGAAGAATCGAAAACATCATACCATAGCAATATATGTGCACCCATGTTTATAGCAGCACAGTTTGTAATAGCTAAATCTTGGAAACAACCCAAATGCCCATCAACTGAGAAATGTCTTTTTATGCAGTGGAGTACTATTTAGCTATAAAAAAGATAAACTAAAGGCTTTTACAGAGACCATACTCATAAGTGAAATAAGTCAGACCTGCATGTATAAACATCATGTTGTCTCCCTAGTGTAAGAAACTGAAAGAGTAAATAAGATCCAAAAGGTACAATAGATATTGTGAAATGGAAAGAAAATGCTCAAAAGGAAAAAAACAACTGTGATGTGGAAAGGAGAAAAGAAGGAAGGGAAAAATTATACATGTATATGTATATACACAAGATGGCTAAGATAATTGTACCACTCATTCTATTAGTTCTTTGAAAGGGACTAATAAATTAGTGCTTATAATGTTTGATCAATTTTGTGTGTCTGTATCTGATAATCTGAGTGACTATTCTGAATCATTGTTAATTTTTCATCGTGTTTTGAAATTCTGTGTCATTTTTATTGTTTTTTATTTTCTTTAAAATAAAATTAGGAAAAACTACTATAGTTCTATAAAATTTTATTTGAAAAAAAATCCTTAAAGCAAAGCAAGCGTGTCTTTATTTTTAAAATATTTTAACCATGTAAAGTTAGAATTTTGTTTCTCTAATCTTATTCCCCTAAGGATACAGTTGTTTTCATTTTGGTGTGTAATCCCAATTGTCTATCCATTTTACCTTTTATTTTATTTATATATGTATACTTAACAATGATCTAAACCTATTTTAATTTGTTTTCTGTTTGTGTGAAAAGGTATCCTAAAATTTCCTGACTTTTGCAATTCTTACTTAGAAAAAAGAAAACAGTTATACGTAGATTGAAGAACCATCAGTAATGAACCTTAATATATAAATATATCCATATGTTATTCATTATTCATGTCCTCATATTGATTTTTATACCTATGCAGTGGTTTACACATGGGTCAAACATTTATTTCTGTGCTGCCCAATACACAAGCCACATGTAACTATTCAGCATTTAATTGTGCCAAGTCCAAATTGAGATATTTCATCAGTGCAAAATACACACTGAATTTCAAAGACTTTGTACCAAAGGAAGAACGTAAAGTATCTCAAAATTTAAAATTTTGAATAGATTTAATCAAATAAAATTACATTTAATTTGATCTGTTTCCCTTTTTTATTTTAAAAGTAGCTGCTAGAAATTTTAAATTGTATTTATGACCCACATATTTTGGTTGGAGAGTGCTGGTTTAAATTACCTGTTTGTATACTTACATTTTAAAAATACCGTAGCATCATCTTCTCAACAGAAAACCCTGTTGAATGACTTTCAACAATCTTTTCTTAGTATTTCGTATGTTGTTTTTCAGTATCATTTTTTTATTCTTTTTGCTGCTTTCAATACACTGGTACTTTTAAGTCTCCCTTTGATATCAGTAAGTCTCCTGGGAGTTTAAATAGGTCTCAGTGAAAGCGATACTTAAGCCTCATTCATATGTTCAAGTTGGATCATTATTCCTAATAATTGCTTTAAGTGCTTAGATAGATCAGCACTTGTGTCTTGAATTGCTTGTCATTTCTTTATAAAGATATTTGAAGAAACTGCTCCATGTGATCCCCTTTCATTATTTTCTTGCAAAAAGTAACACAATCCTTTATTAGTTTGTTGGAAGTCAGAAAAGAAAAAAGCTTTTTATGGTAGCAAAAGCAAAATAGATATTCAGGTACTGCAAATAAATAGGATTAGTCATGAATGAGTCCTGTGAACATCAATTTTTAAAATAAATCTTGAATGCACTGCCAGTCTGACAGTGGCTTTAACCTCAATTTTATTTTGCTGTTATACAGTGCTTGGGTCCAGGTTGTCATCAGCTACCATGAGGAAACCTATGCATTTCCTAGAGAGAGAAAACTTGTACTGTTAGACTTAATAGTATGGTAGTCATGGAAGCATCAGTTATCTTCATCAAGGCAATTCAGATTTGATTATTATAGAGCTGTGTTGAATACCAAACCAGTGGAGTAGTAGCTAGAGCTAAATCAAGGGATTGTCGTTTTTGTCAGATGATTAGAGCTGGCTTGGAAAAGATATGAAAGGGTTGAACTGTGTAAATACTCCCTTTTCAGCAGAAAAAGAAAAGGTCCATCATGGCCATTAAGATGCAGCTTGTTAGCTTGATGAATTTCTAACTATTTAACCTTAGCAATTATATTCTCTTCTCTCCCCTATGCCTACATGCAAGCCTATCAGTGCTTTGGGATTATATCTGCAAGGATTGATATCTAAACATGTCAGTAATTTTCCATTAAGATGAAATATAGTCTGTGTCTAGATTCATCTTTTAAAGTGTATGCTCTGATACAAAGACCTAATTATTACTTGATTCATATGTTTAGGTAAGCATTAGCGTGTATTTGTAAGTTTTTGAAACTTTTTATGGAAAGTGCATGTAATGTAACATTTTAGAGATGATGGTATTCATTTGTTATACTGTAAATATATTAGAAATAAATTTTTACCCACCTGTGGTGATCTTGATACATTTAATAACTCATAGTTAAATATAACAACCTTCAATGGACATACCCAGCCTAATGATGTGAGTACATTTCTAACATATTATAAATAATATTAAATGCCAGAAAAAACAGGGTTATTGCTACTTTTATGAAACTGTCCATTGGTCAGTTTAATGCTTATCCTGCTGCTATTTCCACAACCTGGTATGTTTTGGTCACTTATTAAACTCTTAAATAAAAATAGAGGGTATCAAAATTGCTAATTTCAGAAGAATTGCTGAATTTTGAAATAACATTCATTTTAGGTGTAAGAAGACTTAGTGTGCCATCTAGTGGTCATATTTAGCATTATCATCATCAAAAACTAGTTGTATTATCTTACTCCAAAATGTATTTTTGTGAACACTTTGTGTCTCTTACCCTTTAGTGTAATTTATGTTTGTGTTACACGTAATTTTTCAGCTTTGTTTTTTATTTTATGTCGTGTTTTGGAAAGTCATTAAGTGATCGAAATCATCAAAAATAAATGATGGGAATAAATCTATTTGAAATATGAAACAGGTTAAAATGAAATACATTAAAGCAATTTCAGTTTTCATTAGGATGGTCATCAGTTAAAGAAGGACTTAAACAATTAGGTAAAACCTAATTATTAGATTTCATTGTGTATATTATTTTCTTTTTAAAAAAAGATGATTTCTGCCTTTTGTTATTGAATAATGTTATTGAATAATTTAGATGGTTTTATCCATTTCACTTTTTTGCTTTTTTTTTCTTTAGAGAAATCCAAGACCAGTGACTTACCAATTTCATCCTAATTTAGATTATTACAAAGCACGGGGAGCAGACCTTATGAATAAAAGCCGGTAAGTCCCCTTCTCTGATGGTCGTTCTCAATTACAAATATAGTCTCAAAGGTCATCAGAAAATTTTGCGGGAAATTTGTTTTCCATATTTTAGCATATCAAAGGCTAGTGTGCATAATGAATCTTAGTTGAATTATCTGTTTTTCTAAGACATAAGAAAATGGTATATTTTAATGTCAGTGGTAACATGAAAAATTAAATAAATGCAAAAGTACTTTTTCCAATTTGAAGTTAGGCAACTTCATTTCTCTAACAATAATAAACCTGAATAAATTGTGCCTACTTGGTATAATCTCTTTCTAGATCCTTGCTGTTGATTGAAAAGAGGCAGTTTCATAATATATTTTAAATTATTTCAGTAACAAAATTAAAATTGGGTTTCCCAACTGTCTTTAGAGCTACACAATAAGCTTATAAATGCATCTTTTGTGTGCATTTGTGATCGCATACACAGAAATTTTAAGGGTCACTGAAGGAATAAAAAACATTAAAATCCTACTTTTTAAAGAAATTAACATTGGCATAAAGGGTTGATGAACAGTTTTGTTCTTTCATAATACATACTCAGATGTCTCAAGAGTTAACTTGTCAAACCAGAACCATTTCAAATTATAATATAATTTCAAAGTTTACTCTGGAAGACTAAAAAATGTTAGAAATGATAAATGCTGCCAAGTTGTCCAAATTTTCTTCCTTAAATATTTTGCCTATGTGCTAGCTTTCCTTCAACAGCGTTCCAGCAGCCTAAATATGCATTCATGCAGTGCATATACATATTGTGTTCTGTCGTTACTGAAGAACTAAAATGCCTGCCACATAGGAACTTACAGTCCAAGGCAGGGCTGACAAACCTACAGCACGTGTGTTATGTGTTTTTGTTTTGAGATAAAAGATGTTAATATATGAGTTGTTTTTTCTTCACTCAAACCTCAGTATTCAGATTTAGTTGCACTTGGCGCTTTGCAATAACAAAGTGGGTACTCATCTCTAAAAGGTTCATCATCACTGGTCTAAGGGGTGAGAAGGAGTTTATAACAAAGTAGCTAAATTTTAAACGTAAAATTTGAATCCTGTTACAACAGTAGAAAGAATAGAATGTCATAAAATTATCCAGCTTTAACTGAAATGTTTGTCCCTTTTTTACGGGGGTACTGGGAATCAATTGTCCCATTTTTTTTGATATACCTAATTTTGAAACCAATTCTATAGCCCATGAGATTTTTCTGAAGTTCTTTTCATCATAGTCATCTGAGTCTTATTTCCAAATAAAACGCTATTCCATGTAGTAACTTGTTCATTTAGTTCAACAAAATTGTGTTGAGTGCCAGACTCTTGATTCTTTCAACCTCTACTGTATAGATTCTGAGCAAGCAAATCATACACAAATTCCCACCCTCAAGAATCTTACAGTTTGTTTACTTATATTTGCTCTATTGTGTCAAGTGTTTAATTTGTTTGTTTGTTTGTTTGTTCTTTGGGTTTTTGGGGGGGGGGTTTTGGTACCAAGGATCAAACTCACAACTTCGCCCCTGCCAGGAAAGCGCTTAGGCCACTGAGCTAAATCCCCAGCCCTATCTTTTGAGGCAGGATCTTACTGTGTAGTTCAGGCTGGCCTTGAACTCACTTTGTAGCCCAGGCTGGTCTCGAACTAACAATGATCCTCCTGCCTCAGTCTCCCGAGTACTGGAATTAAAGGTGTACGCCACCGCACCTGGCTCTTCAAGTGTTTAAGTTTGGTATGTTTAAAAAGAACAAAGTATTTTAGGTTCTTTTTTATACAAGTTCCTTCTAACTAGAGTCCCTTCTTTCCCTTCAACCCCTACAATATCAATTTTCACAAAACAGCCAGGAAAATTTAAATTTACAACAGGTCATATCACACCTCTACTTAAACCCCTCCAAAGCTTTCTCATTGCCATTGATAATTAAGTCTTCTTTCCGAGGCCCTTTCCTTTTGCTTGTGCCATTATCTTCTAATCTCACCTTGTCTTTACTCCCATGCCACAGCCACATTAGCCCTCTCTTGTTTCTTGCTCTTATTGAGGGACTTTGCATTTAACTCTTCCCTTTTACTGGTACACTCCTATCCACATCTTCCTATGCCTCTTCCTGATTTGGAGCTCTGCCAAAGCACCACCTCAAAGAGGCCACTGTTCTTCTGCCTGCCTGTCTCCCCTGTTCTCTGTCCCATCGTTCAATTTTATTTTCTCCATAGCATTTGTCACTAACTGAAATTACATTAATTCATTTGTATATTTGTCATGTTTCCCCAAATTCCTCATTAAAATCTAAGCAGCATGAGATCAAGCTCTTTGTCTTATTCATGACTTCATGGCTCCTGTCAATGCTTTGTATAAGAAAGACCTTTAACAAGTATTCGCTGTATATTCCTATATATTTTGTACCATCTTTTCCCCTCAAAAGAAATGGACTGTGCCCTTTCCTTTCTGCCATTTGTGTTTAATTTCTCTAGTTAGCCTTTTTCCCCTCATTATTCAGCTAACTTTTGGATCCATTTTACTCATTTTCTTGTAAGCACATTAAGATTCTTGTACAAAATATCATTTGATGATTGGGAGGAAGAAATTTGATCATCTCATGCAATTTCAAAGCTTGAAATTCAAATCAAGCCAAATCAAATATAATTTGTAAAACAGAAGACATCACAGACCAGTGAACAAGGAGTTACTAGATGGTACTGAGAAAATTGGCAAATCATTAAAAAGGTGTCAAGTTACCACACAACAAAATAAATTCCATAGTTAAGTCAAACAAACATAGGAATAAAATAGAAGCACTTGTCTGACTAAAAGTTACTTGAAGATTTTTTAACCTTGATTTGAAGCCATTAGTAAAAATCTCTGTTTAGCTATTTAAGACCTGAAAAGTTTTTACCCTTCATCCGTAATTGGCCTTGCCACTACTTTTAAGAGTTGTAACATTAGGACTGTCACTGAGGAGCAAGAGGGGAAGTGGGGATGATCCAGAGGGCGATATATAACTTGTGGAAGAAGACCCTAGAAGTGGTGAGGAAATAGCGATTGGACAAGAGACAGGCAAACACCTGGGAATCAAGGGTCCAATACATTTTACATAGATGGCAATGGACTTCTGTTTATGTTTCATATTCAAATAAGGAGCAGAGATGCAAATATGACTTGTGATTTCATGGATAAGAATATCTCTGAAAATCAGTAAGCTTGATTCCTCTGCTTAAACATGAGTTGCTATAATTAAGTTTTTGAAAGCAAGTGCCTAGGTATTTTAGTGGTAGATTTTCCATTATAAGTGTGGATAATACCTACTGTGCTCTGATTTCATTGATTTGCTTGTGGCTTTTTAAAAGTGGGAATTGACATTTTCTTATTCATTCAACTTTCGAGTTCATATTGACAATTTAGCACTCAAATGTTTCAATCTTGTCCTTAAATAAGCAGAAGTTGCTGCTATAAAATGTACTTTTATTTAAATCATGGCCAGTCTTCAGAAAGACCCCTCTTATTTATTTAAGAATCTGTAACTGCTGAATACCCAATTCTCATCTGTGAGTAGTCACAGATCAGAATTTAGTATTTTTTAAAGACTGCAGTATCCTGTATTAGTAGAATCACGTATCTTCGTTATTCTCTGTGCTAGCCCACCCAGGTTTCCTCTGTCCCCTCTCAGAGTTCAGTTTAAATAATAATTGATCCAGTTGATGAAAGATCCCAGAATTATAATATCAACGGGTAGGTCCTTTGCAAAGATCCCTTGTCAGGATGGTTGCATGGCACCTGACAGGAAACCAGAATCCAAAGATGGGGTATCTTACCTTACCTTCCATAGTTAGACTCCATGTGAGGGGAATCTATTCTTACCCCAGGAATACTTACAAGCTAAAATTTCCCCATCTCTCTGAGGGATCCAGTTCTGACTCCACTCTGGACCTGACCTAATCAGAACATCCTGAAAATGTGCAGATTCCCAGGAAGCATGAAGATTCTAAAAATTATAATGTAATAAAAAAAATCCCATGAGAGCAGCAACCACATCTATCTTTTCACTGCTGTTTTCTCAGTATCTGGCACAGAGAAGAAACTCAAATATTTGTGAAATGAATGAATGCTCTTCAACTTCAATTACAGAGTAATACATGTGCCTGAGAGTGATATCTAACATCAGTGTGATGTCCTTCATGTCAGTCAGGGTTAAACTCTTTATATTCCCAGACCCTAGTTCAGTACCTGACACTATTGTAGTCAATAAATATTCAGTTTAATTACTCAATGAGTAATGTTTTGAAACCTAAGAGGCATATAAAGTTCTCCAGGAGAATTTTCATATTATGTGACCATTAAGATTTTTTTTTTAAATTAGACTTATTATCCATATTTATATAACTGGCTTCATTTTTCAGAGATATAGTAGTTTATTATTGAATTATGGTAAAGAAATAATAGGCTAATAATGTTCCTTAAATCATAAAGCTTAGGATTCCTTGCTTATCACTATTAGTAGTCAGTTGACTAATCATAATCTCAAGGGACATTGATAGCTATGTAAATGTAATTTTATATTTTCGTATTATTTAAGCATTTGTATTGTAAATATATCTGTTTCTGAAGTATGTCTCTTGTATTAAAGAGAATTGTTAATTTGTAACCAATTTAAGTAAAATAGTAACATCTCCTATTTAGCCCAGGGTAAATAAATCTTTTGTCTTAAAAAAAAAAGGTTAAATTTGCATAAACATACAGATCTTAAGTATTCAATCTTAAGCATTTTAATAGGTAAGTATACCTTGTGACACCATCTAAAATAATACATCTGAAATGAATATTTATTTTATCCCAGAATTTCCTCATATCCCTTTACACTGAATTTCAACCCCACTTTTGAGGTAACTGCTTTATCAGATTTCTATCATCCTCTGTATTTTGCCTGTTCTTGAGTTTCACATAAATGAAACCATACAGTATGCACTCTTAGTGTTTAATTTTTTCATGTTCTGCATAACGTTTTTGAGATTCATCCATATTATTTCACGTGTAATTTATTCATTCCTTTGGAATTTTGAATACTATTCTATTATATAAATGTACTATAATTTATGTAGTATATTTCTTGTTTGTTTGTTTGTTTGTTTGGTACCAGGGATCAAACTCATGACCTTGTGCTTGCTAGGCAGGCACTTACGCCGCTGAGCTAAAACCCCAGCCCTGAAGTATATTTCCTGATGAATATTAGATTAATCCTGATTTGTAGTACAGTGAGTAGGCTACCAGAAACATTTTATGGAGCTATTTTGAGTTGCGTTATTGTTTGTGGATGTACATTTTTATTTCTCTTGGATGAACACTTAGAAATTAAATTCCTGAATTATTGGAAGGCTAGATGTTTAACTGTTTAAGAAACTACTAAACTGGTTTACAGAGTAATTACGCATTACCTTTTTCTGCTCACAATTGCTCCATATCCATGCCAACATTTGCTCTGTCTGTATTTTATCCATTCTAGTTGTATGAAATGGTATTTTATTGTGGTTTAATTTTCATTTTCCTGGTGACTAATGATGTTGAGTTCTCATTAAATTGCCCAGGCTGGCTTCAAATTTAAGATTCTCTTGCCTCAGGTTTCAATGCTAGTTAATGGCATACACCACTATGCCCGATTCAATAACATTCTTATCAGAAGAAGACTTAGAGGTTATCTACCAGGAATCAGTCATAGGCGAGACCTGAACCCCATTAGAATGTGGAGGATTTGGGCAACCTAAAAGTAAGATCACCCTTTACCACAGAAGTATTCTGTTTTCTTCTAGAAGCTGTGTGGTTCTAGCCATTTGTGTTTATTTCTCTGGTCCATCTCAAACTAATTTTTGTATGTGGAGTGAGGTAAAAGTTGAGGTTCATTTTTTTCCAGATACATATCCAGCTGTTCATCACCTTTGTTTAAAGTCTTTCTTTCCCCCATTGAATTAAATTGGATTCTTGGTTGAAAATCCATTCATTTTCTATGTGTGAGTCAGTTTCTGGAATTCAGTCCATAGTCAGCTGGCTCCAAAACAGAAACATCTAATAAGAAGGCTGTGGTGGAGTAAAGTTCATAGTACCCAGGAAACAGACAACTACAGTGCTGAAGAGAAAAGGGTTGGGGACTGTACGTTTACCCCAAGTCCACAACACCATGACCCACCCAGACTCATCCAGAAGTATGGTCCACTAGTTCCCTAGGTACTCCAAAGCCAGTCAAGTTGCCACAAGCAAGCTTAATCATCATATAGACTCATTTTACTTTGTGTTTTATTGGTTCCCGTATCCCTACCTTAAACCCAAACAGTCAATTCGCGTTTAGGCCACTGAGCTAAATCCCCAGCCCTTCAATTCTTGATATATGTTTAGCTACAACTATTTTTGATTTTTTTTTTTTTATACTTGTGATGAAACATAGTGATTCATAAAGCAGGAAAGAGGTAAAAAGGGAAAAACTCAAAAGATGGATAGCTAAGATTTGCATCCTCTTCCATTTTGATGTTTTCTCTTAGGGCAGAGAATCTCTGACCTGTAAGAACTGCTAATATGAACCCATGACTGCTTATTGGAATGATTCATATTTTTCAGATACATCAAGTCAGAGAATAAATTACTTGAAAACTACCAATGTAAAAATAGAAACCTTAATATTTATTCCTATATCTCAAGAAGTTTATCTAATGATTTGATATACTATGATTAATGTATAATTGCTTATTATTTGTTAAGTTAGTTTAATATTATGCATAGGCTGATGTTCATAAGACGGGGGGAAATAAATATGAGCTATAATCCACTCAGAATAGATCAGTAATGACAGACTACAAATGTACAGGAGTGCGGAGAGAGGGTATTATTTCTATCCCTAAACCAAGTTGTATGCATGTGTTTGTGCTACTGTGTGCATGTGTACATTTTCTAGGTATTATACTCTTTACACTTAAAAATAATTTTGAAATCACTTAAATTTTTTCATGGTGAAAAAAAGTGTGGTAGAATGATAAAAGATAAAAGGAAAAGAGAATTGAGGGGGAAAATGATCTTGGAAGATAAAAAGGAAGAAGGGGCAAAAGGAATAGAAGAGAATTGAATGTGTATTGTGTGTGATTTATATCTAAAATGTCCCCCAAAGCCCCATGCACTCATAGATGGTGCTTTGAGGAGGTGATTTGATTATGGGGGCATGATACCTATCATTGATTAGTTCACTGATGAGTTTATAGCTAAATATGGTTAGGGAGATAAAACCTGGTTGGAGGAAGTAGGTCACTAGGGGTGTGGCCTGGGAGGATCTATCTCCTTCCCTCCTTCCTTGATCCCTCTCTCTGCTCCCTGCCTGTCAAGTCATGAGCAAATCTCCTCTGCCGTGCACTCCGCCATATCATGCTACCTTGGAGTCAGCTGACTATGGACTGACACCTTTATAAACTGTGAGGCAAAATAAACTTTTCCTCCTTTAAGTTATGGGTGTCCGATATTGTATCCCAGAAATCAGAAAGAAACTAAGACAGTGTACAAATAAGAAGACATGGCAAATAGATAAAGTAACCCCTTAAACTTGGAGATAGGGCTTAGCCTATATTCAAGGTCCTTGCTGGTACATAAACCTCTTACTGTATTTTGTCCTGTCATCTGAATGATATAACAGATGTGACAGTAGATGCTACTTGGCATTGCAGATCATAAATTCTTGGTGTTAAAAGGGATTTTCATTTGACCCTGTCTCTCACCCATGCAAAACCTGAAGCCATGTGTCTTGGTTACTTTTTACTTGTTGCTGAGACAAAACACCTGACACACAAAATCAGGGAAGGAAAGGTTTATTTAGCTTACAGTTTTTGGAGGTTTCAGTCCACAATTAGCTGGCTCCAAGGCAGGGTGGCATGGCACGGGGACAGCACTTCAAGGCAGCAGCCGAACAAAAGCAGCCAAAGTAAAAAGGGGCAAGAGCCAGCCTCTTCTCCTCCTTTATATACTACACAGGACACCCCCCCCACCCAGGGTGGGTATAGCATTCACAAACATCCCTGCCTTCTTTTGCACAGGATGAGGATGTTTACCAAGTAAGAACCCTGGCTCCCTGCTAAGTCTCTCAACTAAACTTTTGGCCTTCTCAAATTGACACAATGGCCAGGTAACTACTTATGCTCTACACCCCAGAATGTAGAGCTGCTGAGTTACTTAAT
>RJWM01013403.1:0-53503 GCA_004363535.1 Dasyprocta punctata
TTGTGGTCAGTGCTAAAAGGATAGATGTGGGTTGTCATAGAAACTTAGCACTAGGCAGACTAGGAAAACTAAGGATCCAAGGGCCAAGCAACTAAGACTAGCAGTCACCATGGTTTCCCACCTCTTTCTTGGGGTGGGAGTAGGGGCCTCAGCCCAGGACCCGGTCTGCTAACATGCAGGCCCATGGTTGCTCATTCCCCACTGCTGCCTCTTGATAGTGTCAGTGAAGACTCCTTATGAAGTTAGAGACCTTTTCTTCACTTAAAAGATTTCTTATAGAAGAGCAGCATACATATTTGTAGAAATTAATTTTCTCCTCAAAAAACAACTTTCCAAATAAGAAAAATACCTGCTCTCTGGCAATAAAACAAGAAAAATACACTGGGACACTATTTCTGTTACTTCATGTCATACAGTTTAAGGTAATAGGCCCAGTTTTGAGGAAATCTCACAGGGCTCCTTCCAATGATCTGTGTGCCCTTTTGAGAACAGGTTCCAGAGCATTCAGCTCATTAAACTCATATCACCTCTCTGTTAAAGAGCCTCCTCAACAGGTTTGGCACATTCCAGTGGTACTGAAATCAGTAAGTCTTCAACTTGGTGTTGTAGCATAGAGTTGTAGTCTCAGCTATTTGAGAAGCTGAGACAGGAAGACCACTAGTTCAAGGCCAGCCTGGGCAACTTAGCATCTCAAAATAAAAGAAAAAAGGAAAGGGAGGACAGATAAGAGAAAGGGAAAAGGAGAAGAAAGAAAAAGGAAAAGAGAAAGCAAAGGAGGCCTCCCTGACCAAAGTCCTATTTCTGAGAGGTTCTCTGGGAAAATAATGTCATCCTGTTCCCTACTTCTGGGTAGATGGCCACCAAACTTTGTTGAAATAATTGTCCCATCTTTAGGAGGATACTTTCCTTTCTGACATCCTTGGTGCTCCCTCCTCGGTGATAGATTTTCACTTCCTATGGTAAAGGCCCAGGCACAACTTCTAAGCCTGGGGAAGCAGTAAATGATAGGCCAGGGCAGGAGGACCCAGCTTTGGGAAATGAAGACAACCATAGAGGGCAGTCAGACTAACGGTTCCTGCTGCATACTCCCTAAGCCCTCTGGGGCCGGGCCAAAGCTTAGAGGCTGATCCTAGGTCGCCGTGTCCCTGTGTTGCTAAGGTGGGGAAGGGAAAACCTGACAAAAGTGGAGCTGGCAATCAGAAGGCCTAGGTTACTTGGGGTTTCCTAGACCTTCTTTATGTTAGTCTCTTGCATAAAACTTGAGAGAAGCCCCCACATCATCTAAATTCCAATAGCCTATCCATCTGACTTCCTGGGAAAGTCTGTCTCTGGGCTGGCTTTTGGATATTGCCAGGGTCTTCTTTCTAGGCACGCAGAGCAGGGAACCATCCCTTCAGCCCTCGCGAGGTTGGAGACTGTGTGCTGGAGAGCATGAGGTCATGTCTGCGAGCAGAGGATGTGAGCAGGATTCTCCGTGGAGGGGTTGCCCACACAAACAGGAGCCACTTGGCTCTCCAGGGTCACAGCCTGGCTGCAGCTCTCTCCCTGTGAAATTCAGAATCCCAGAGCCTGGCCTGGGTTGTGGCTGGAGGTTAGGTGTAAGAAAAGTGTTCCAGTGGTGAACATTAAGGGGCTGGCTTGCTTTTTTAAAACCTGATTCGTCTGGTACTATTCTTTAACTTCTTGGTTTTCAGTTGTACCTGACAGCCATGGTAGCTGGATTCCAGAGAGGTACTTTGTCTTGCAGTGTTAAGACAATCTCTCCAAAGCTTTGTACAAGAAATTAGAGTCACTAAGTGGCTCCATATTGCAGATAACAACACTGAAGAATATAGTTGAGGTTGGCGGGCCTTGATTTCTGGTTACCAGCCCTGTACTTTGAGGAAGAACAGGAATCAACTCTAGATACCTCAAGCACTTTTCTCAAGAAAAGGCTGAAGAACCTTCCTTCCATTCAAAAATAAGCAAATTTCCAGCTAAGAGAGTCACTAGTCTGAGCTCCTCTCAAAAGCATATCCTTGAGTTAAAGGAGTATGATTGGGCTTAATCCCAGTTTTACCCCCTCAATAACTGGACAGTTGTAGGGATAGTGCTGTCTGTGCTTTAGGTTCCTCAGTTGTGAAAAGTGAAGGTGCATTTGTGCAGTGCCCACTGTGGGAGCCCTCAGGAGATGCTGGTGGTTGCTGTGACTGTCGTGGGGCCCTGCTGAGGAAGGGGTTGTCTGCTGAGGCATGACTGTGGTGGAATACAGGAAAAAGAGATAAAGTGGTCTAGATGCCCTTTAGCCAGGATTAGAGACTAGTTTATAGCACTGAACTTCTCAGCCAGTGAGTCCTTGAAGTAATAACATTTGTCAAGGATATAGTACAGGTGCTGCCCAGGCTGAGACACGAGGAAACAATGCTTACTCCCAAAAGTGCTGAGTGACTCCATAACTGAGACAAGTGAAGTGCTGAGAATAGGACTCAGTAGCTGACAGCCATTGTTATTGCCAAGAGAGCATCAAGTCTCTCCCTGTCAAATTCAGAGTTCTCTGAACTAAGTCCCAGCTAATATTCTAAATATTTACATACAGACGGCCCCCAAGCCCACGGATTTCACATCTGCAGATTCAGTGAAGCACAGGTTAAAAATATTCCAAAAAATACATCCATACTGAACACAAACAGACTTTTTTCCTTGTCATTATTCCTTAAACAAGATGGTATAATAACTATTTATGTAGTACTTACATTGTATTTGGCATTATAAGAAATTTGGAGATTATTTAAAGTGTGTGAAATAATGTGTATAGGTTTATGCAAATACTGCATTGTTTTACAGAAGAGACATGAATATCCACTAATTTTGTTTCTGGGGTAGGGGACCCTAGAACTAATGCCCCACGCATACTAAGGCAGGACTATAATTATATGTACTTAGGGGAAGATGGAAAGGAATCTTTATGCAGAAGTAATTGAAAATGGTCATTAGCAGGTTGTATAAAACCATCTGCTGGCAAAAGTTACTCAAGTTGATGACCATGCCAGTATCCAGGCCCTCCAAGGGAAAGCCATTTTAAAATGAATTTATGCCAACAAACCTTTAAGAAGCCCTCTCAGTTCTTTATTAGCTGAAATGAGGATATTCACTTTAAAAGAAGCATCTGAAGCCTGAGAAAGAAGGATGGAATCATCAGAGAAGAAAGTGTCCCAGTGAAAGTTCTTTCTTGTTGGTAACATGTCACTAGAGATCACTGGCATTACAAAGCTCAACTAATTAATGATAAAAATATAATTTCAAATTTTTTTCTTTTCAGATCAAAGGAAATAGGACTTGGAAAGCATGAGGGATTTGGGAAATAGGTTATATGTCTGTCACGCATACTCCTGTGGGAGGCAGCAGGCCCTAAAGAAACCATCTGTGAATTAAAATGTGGCTGGAAATTAATTTATTCATTTTGAGGGGGAGACCATATAAAGGGTAAGGTATCCTTGGACACCACAGGTGGCCCTATGTTATACAGAATATTACAACCAGACTTATTTGGAACAGGATTCAGCAGGCCCACTGCAGAGTTCTGATTTCCTTCCAGTTCCACAAGTAGTGCTCATTTGGAATAGGAACCACCACGGCACACTCCTGCATGAACAGAGCTTTACTAGGAAGTGGCCTTGGGAGTAGGGCTGCTAGGGCAGTTTCAGGTTATTTTTCCAATGAGCTCTGGGATTTTAGGAGCCTGAGTATGAAATATTGTTCAGGTATACATATTTTCTTGGTGAGTTCACTGCTTCAGAAGGATAAGGATTGTTGCCAGAGAGACTAAGCCTTCTTTACCCTGTTGGAGCTTCTCGGTCCTCCTCAAACCCCTGGGCCAGTGTCCATGGAGCCCCAGCCTGCTCTAGAGCACTCTTCTTTTTTTTTTTTTCCAGGCTTAGGATATAGAGGCTCCATTCTCATTTGCTTAACCTTAGAAAACTCAGCCCTATGGTGGCTTCATAAATATTTACTGACACAGGTTCCAAGCATGTATCTTTGAACAAAGATAAGTTATGAGGTAGCCAGTCGAGAACTTCTGATTTGACTTACCCTGTTTGTTCATTTGACCAACAAACACATATTGAGAATTCTGCCTACGCTGTCATATTCTAGGGAGGATGAATTAGGTTTGTTTGGGGACTTGAAATCTACACCATGGAAACAACAAAGGCACAAATCAGAAGAGATCAGGGCATGGTTAGTGTCTTAGTTACTTTTCTCATTGCTGAGACAAATATCCAACATCCAAAGGTAAAAGGGGGAAATTTTTTTTGGCTCACAGTTTGTAGTCCTTTCAGTCCATAATTGACTGGCTCTGAAGCAGGTTGGCATGGTAGACAGGCATTACAAAGGATAAATAGTTCATGGTGGGCAGAAGGTAGCAAAGAAAGCAAGAGACCTTAGCAGCTTCTTTCTGCCTCTTTTATACTCCATCTAAACTACTGGGATTAAGGTGGTATCAAACCAATCAGTGGACTGATTTAATAATCACACACCCTTAACCCCAACATCACACCCTGTAAATCCATCCACTTCTGAAAATGTCCCACCTATGACCTCATGAGGCTTTGAGGGGGACATCTAACAGTCTAATCATGGTGACACCCATGTAGCTGGAGTGTAGGATGGATGAGGACTCAGGGGACTGGTTCTTAGGCCATAATTGTATCACACAGCAATTGTGGCAGTGCCAGTGGAGAAGCAAGGAACTGCATAAGCAGGAAATCAGTATACAATGATGGTCCACCCGTGAGACATGCTTGGAAGGAACGGAATACAGGCTGGTTGTTGTTGCTGCCCTTCATTCAGCCCATTACTGTGAAGAGTATAGAGAGAATTAGGACTCCAGGCTGCCAGCCATCTTGCCTCTCTGACCCTATTTGTTAAACAAATGCCTGCTAACTGGGTCGTTTTGAGCAGCCAATGAAATAATAGAAGTGCCAGAGTTTTGAAAAATGTATTATTAAAAACAATAAGGTATTCAGGCAGTGAAGTCAACATTACTATTATTTTTAATATGGCACTGTTTCTCTTGTTGCCACATCCATTCCCCAGGCACTCCCACTTTAGAGAAAAGGTAGTGGGAGGAAATGCGCATCTCCCTTGAACTGCAGAGCAGCCACCTCCAGGCTGAGGAGAGCCCTGAGGTTGGCTGGGGCTGGGGTTGGGTGGGGCAGCACAGGAAGCAGTGCGGCTTTACCTCTGGCTCCATCTCTGTCTGTGAGCTAAGAGGCCTGCCCACAAACCACTGTCAGCCACTCCAAAGAGCCCAGGAAGCACCTAAATGCCTGGCCCAGGGGTTCCCCGAAGAGGCAGGACACCAGCCCCCCACCTCCTGTGAATGAGAGGAGTTTCCAGGTGACTCATCTGAGTAAAATGCAAAAAAAAAAAAAAAAAAAAAAAAAAATCAAGACTATTAGCTTTTCACAAGTAAGCCAAGCGCCAGATCTCATATTGTGTTTCACCTTATCTCAGGATCAGAGAAGGAAATCAGGGAAGGCCTGGCTGAAGTCTACAGAGCCAGACCATTTCTGCCCTTTTCTTTCTCTGTGAAAAATGTTCTGGGATTGACTTAGGTAGGAAGTGAAGTCACCAGCTGAATTAAGGCTGTGTTGTTGCTAGAGAGGCAGGGTGCTGGATGGCAAGAAGCCACCTCTATCAAATACACCAGCTCTGTGACCTTGGACAAATTGCTTAACCTTTGGGGGCCTAGTTCCTCTGTCTAAAGAATGGAGGTCATAATAATAATGCATACTCCATAGGGCTTCCATGAAAGTTATATTAATAAATCTACCCTACATGGATAGAACAGTGCCTGAAAATGAGGCTTCATGCACATTCTTTCTCTGATCCTGAGATAAGGTGAAATACAATGGAGACCTGGCACTTGGCTTACTTGTGATAAGCTAATATTTTATTCTTAATAATATTGCTCAGCGCTGGTTAGCTCAGTTGGTTAGAACATGGAGCTGATAATATTGTTGATGAGTATTACTTACCCTCATTAGCTGTTTTCTTGTAACACAGCCTCCTGTGGGTACACTGTCTATGCCGTTGCCCTCTGAAGGGGAGAATACACACAGTAAATGTCTTACTGCCATGTCCTCTGTTCCTGTCTTTAACCAAAAGCCCCAAGTCTCACCCTGTCCCAGAAGCTCCCCTTCTGTGCCTGGGCAGCTTCTTCTCCCTCTCAAACACTTGGCCTCAGGCCTGTCATAGATGGAGATGAATCAAGTCCAGAACACAAGAGGCCTAGGGGCTCAGGGGAAAGGCCTGGATTTGTGTCTCACCTCTGGCACCAGCTCCAGACCACCTCTAGACCCTGTGTCATCAGTCTCATGAAGATGATATGGTAGTACTTCCCCATACAAAGGTGTGGAAACCTGAGGCAAAGTGCTTGGCCCATAGGAGGCAGTAGTGACAGTTCAGTGTTCCAGCTCTGTAAGACCAGCAGCTGTGTCTTGACCACTTGCTGGCCATGTGCCCTCAAGCAGTATTCTTCTTCTCGTTAAATTCTGGCCCCATTCTGTGTACACTGGGGATTAGAAGCCCCTCCCTTGTAGAATCATTGCGTAGGTTTCAAGAATCACTCTTTATGAAGTGTTCAGCAAGCATTCAACAAGTGTTTCCCTCACAGGACTGACAGCCAGATGTTCTGCAGTGCCCAGAATCTGGAGCCCAGTCATGTGTGGGAGAAAGTGCCCTGACCCTGGTGGGACAGAGAGTGGATGCTTTGCTCAGTGAGACCCTGAATGTCTCCCAACCTCTTGCCCACAGGACTCTATGTGCTGGTTGGAGCTGGGGCCCTAATGATGGCCGTGGGGTTCTTTGGATGCTGCGGAGCCATGCGGGAGTCACAGTGTGTTCTTGGATCAGTAAGTAGGGCACTGGGAGAGGGGTGGGTTGGGGAGAGGGTGAAGAACTAGCTTGAAGGGAGTTGGGATACCTGGGCTGCAGCATCAGCCCCTCCAGGGCTCACTAGAACCCATGGCACCCCCTCCTGAACCCCAGGTCTCAGGTTTCTCCATCTCTTGCATTAGAATAATATTATCTTAGTCCCTGCCTCATGTGGAACGTGTGGGAAAAATGAGGTCATTAGTGTAAAGATGTTTGGAAAGGAAAAGTGCCTAGCAATTGTAAGAGATTATGATTATTCTTTCAAAAATAATATTTCACTATGGGTAAGGTAGCTAAATGATTCCTACAGCCAGGGAGGAGCTATTATCTACAAGAAAAGCGTTCAGGTTAAGATCAGTAACTTGACAAAACATACCTCTGGTGGCTTGTTTTAACCTCTAAAGCATCTATTTAAAAAAAAAATCAAATAATTTCAGTTTACTGCTATTCAGCCAATGTCAGTGTAACCTAGGAGAAACCAGCAGAAGGAACAGGGATGGGAAGAGATAATGTTTTTATGTTTCTCTTGAGTACTCTGAAATAACATTTTTATTAGACAGCCTCTCCTTTCTCATTACTCATTGCAGTCTTTGGACTTTTTGAGTCTGTGCTGCTTCTGATCAGTTGCTATGTAAGAGATATAATATGTTTCATTGTCTATTCATTTTCTTTCTCCTCTGCTAAGTATCTCTATGTCTTGTTTATCACTAAATTTAGTTTGATTAGAGCAAACCCAAGACCTGGAAAAAAATCTGTCCAGAAAGATCCCCTGTACATAGACCTCCATTCCCTCTCTTCAGAGAAGCCTTTTGGACCACGAGGCTCCTGTTACACTCTTCCCCAAACCCAGGCCCTTTTGGTTACTTTATTTTTTGACCTTATTTTATCTCATAGATGTTTTGCTTTTGTGTGTGTGTGTGTGTGTGTGTGTGTGTGTGTGTGTTTGTTTTTGTTTTTGTTTTTGTTTTTTTTACTTACCAAGTATTTACTGATAAGTGCCAGGCACTGTCCTGGGTAGTGGAACTTACATATCATTATCAGAAATTCTCTTATTCACATTTTTAATACTTTACTATTTGTCATATCTCCCCCTGACCAACATGAGGTCCATTGAGATTTTGTTGACTATCGCCAAGGTCAGTACTGGTACAGAATAGACACTCAACAAGCAATTGTGAATGAATGAACTGCATGTAAGTGATTCAACTGTTGCATAAAAGAAACTAAGGGGTCAAATGCTTCCTGTTAGGTCAGTAAGTTCAAACTAATAACCTTGCCTTACTTATGCCTTTCCAGTGGAACCAGGTTCAAAACAGGTGAATGAATTGAAAAGGTATTAAATTAATGAAATTAGTATTTTCTCTCCTCTTCAGTTTTTTACCTGCCTACTGGTGATATTTGCTGCTGAAGTAACCACTGGAGTATTTGCTTTTATAGGCAAGAGTGTGGTAAGTAAAAATTATATACTTTTTAAAATGATGATTAAAATGTTCTCTTTGTGACAAAAGATATGAGGATATTGACTCATAATGTTACTAAGAAATTCAATAACCTCTCCAAATTATATTATAAGGAGAATTTTTAACCTAGAGGTAGTATACAGAATGAAGCCTGTATGTGTACAAGTGTGGATAAATATATATGCAAATATTTTCCAAGGAAACAAGTTCACAGCATTCATAGACTTATAAAGTGGTCTATGATTTTTTTTAAAAAAACATCTCTAATTTAAGATTATCCCCAGTTCAAAATGAGGCCGGAATACAGACATAAGAAAGGGGGATGGGAAAGAACGTGCATTGTCATTTCTTCTCAGACTGTCATTTGTCTATAAGGCTTGGCCTCAGAGACAAAGCCCTGGCCTGCTGTGTGCTAGTGAAGACGTTTAGATTGCTGTCCAACTGTAGGTATCCAAAATAGGTCATTAGAGAACCCACAGAAGAAGTGACCTTTTAGGAGTACAGTCACACAGAGGAATGGAAAGCACAAAGAAGAAGAATGGAACCTTAAGTGTTCTGTATTTCAGATTAATTTGTGTGTCATCAGTGTTACGTGTATGAACTTATTAAAATGGTATATGCAAAGTAAGTAAATGTTGCTTCCTTTGAAATTTTTCTAAAGTGGCTGGTTGTATTCACAGGTTAGTTTAAATTTAGCTCCATATAGAAGTAAATTGAATTTGAATTTCGTTTGAATACTAGAGAAAGCATTCTCTAAACTTCCTATGGTAGTTAAATTCAGAAAATCATCCTTGATAATGAACAATTTTTGAACCATGTCATGAAGTGACTTGAATTCCTTTAACTAGTAGATGGCTGCAGAGGTCCCAACCCTGGCTATGCATCAGAATCTCCTGGCTGGATCCCAGAAATCTGGGGTCTAGTTGATGCTGAAACATTATCAAGTTTGGAAACCTCCATTCTCTAAGAAGCCTTTCTAGTCTATGAAAAGTGTTCTTGGTTATTCTTTCCTTCCCTCGTCAAAAGCATCTTGGAAACTCTAGAATCTATATTCTGCTCCATATATTCAGAATCATCTTAAAATACAGATGATCTCATGTAAAGGCATATGAAGGGCATGGAAGAAAGGACTTTTCTTTCTTTGAAAAGAGGACATTTGAAACTTCCTATTGACCGTGCTCTCACTTTCCCTATATATTTTCAGGCTATACGACACGTACAGACCATGTATGAAGAGGCTTACAATGATTACTTTAAAGACCGGGAAAAGGGAAATGGGACTCTCATTACCTTCCACTCAGCAGTGAGTAACTTTACGTCTTGCTTGACATTCCATCTTCTAAAGGTCATGCATGAAACAGGTTCTCTCTGATCAGCTGGATTAAAAATAAAAAAACAGTTCAGTAAAGGCAAGCAGCAGCCTCCTATTTTAGCTATTGTGAAAGCTACAGTTTTTGTTCAATACAAAGCCCTAGACAAGAAAGAGGCCTACCACAGAGTTGCTAAGAGGAAGTCAGGGTGTGCCCCCACAAGAGACAAAAGAGCATGAACAAGAACACAAAGAACACAGCCCAAATAAGTGTCAGCTTCTCTCTGGGTGCCACTGTGGGTCTGACAGAAGCAAGCAAGGCCTTCAATCCAGAAAACTACTTTCTAGTTTACCAAATGGATGGACCAGGCCAGAGTTGTTCTGTTTTCTTAAACACTGTGATATGGAGAAGGAGCTGTGAGCTCCTGGGCCAAGTGTTTTCAGGTAACTGTTTTTCCTCTGTGATAAAAATATCTTGGAAGGTGTCCCAGAGACAAAAAGCAGCACACAGATTCCTTTGTCTCAAGGGGCCAACCATGGGGTGAGACACCTGTCTGCTAGCCAGTCCTCCAGCATGGTCTTACAGCCCCTGGCATTTACTGTGGTCATTTCTCTCCTTCAAAAACAGTACCCTGGTTAATAAGACTTTTTAAGGGTCGTAAAACTTTATCTCCTCAATAAGTTTATGTATCCCAGTCTGAAAGAAGGACTCTAAAGGCCCCAACTCTTGTCTAAAAAATGATTTGAACAGACACTGTCAATTAGTTTGTCTTGTTTGGGTTCACTTTAGTCACTTCCTGTCATAAAACTCAGACAGCTTTAGGAAAGTTTTTTGGTTTGCTAGTATGACTATGTGATTGTTTACTCTCTTTCCAGAAATACAGTTTGAGTTGCTTAGGTCAGGCCTTGTATCTTCTTTGCTATCTTGGCAATGCTGGTGCTTAGCAGCAATGCCCAGACTTGTAGCCACTGTTTCCCTCTCCTGTGTCCTAAAGTCTCTTTTTCTGACTTTCTAGTTTCAGTGCTGTGGAAAAGAAAGTTCTGACCAGGTCCAACCCACATGCCCAAAGGATCTTCTAGTCCACAAGGTAAGCTGTCAGGGTTCCCACCCACTCCCTGTATTATGAAAAGTCTTTGCCTTCAGGTAGAGGCAGAGAGCCTCTGGTTTTACCTTTGATAGATTCTAGGAGACCCTCTCTCTATAGATTCTAAGCCCCACTTTATTGTGTGTCAAATAAGTAAAGCAATGCTGAGTCAATCTCTTGGAGCCCTGGGGATAATGGTACACTAACTTGCTAGTATGATGCCACATGCTTATGGATTTAAACTCACCAGGCCCAGAGATGTGTCCTCCAGGAACAAAACCCTCACACTTCTCTGAGGGAGTCTCAGCAATAATAAATACTTCACTTATTAAATGTTGTGTCAAGCAGGCACTATGCCACTCCAAGACAAAAAAACATGGCCCCTTCCCTCAGCAGCCTTGCATATTAATCAAGGGCTATAGAGCTGTGTGAGGCATTGGTACAGGGTATCAGAGACACAGAGAAGAATTAAGACAGCTTCATATTGGAGGAGATCCTTGAGCTGAGTTTTGACAAAGGAAGGTCACTCTAGGCTCAGAAAGCAACAGGCACAGAGGCATGGCATTAAGAAACTCCAGGACTGCAGGAGAACAGAGAATCCATAGGGAGTGGAGAGCAACATTCTGGGAGAGGCAGGTAAAGGTGTAATTTTAAACCTAGGGGTTTGAGGAAGCCATTGTTTTCAGTAGAAAATGAAACCTAATTAGGTTTGCACTGTGGGAAGAAACTTAAGGTGTCATATGTCAAGGGTCAAATAGAAGCTTGGAGACTAACAGAGGGAAACCACATTGCAGGCACCTGGTAAGGAAAGATGAGGGCCCAAAGCAAGTAACAAGCAGTAGGGAAGGAGAGGGAGTGAGGCATTCAGGCGATGTTCAGGAGATCTGATCCACAAGACAAGGTAAGCTATTGGGTATAAATAGAGAGTGGAAGATAGGACACTGAAGTTTCCATATTTCTGCTCAGGTGGTTGGATGTGACCTAACAAGGGAATATAATGAAAGGGGCAATCCTAGGGTCAAATTACAATTTTATTTGCAATCAAGTTTGTACTTTAGGTTCCTGTAGGATTTACTGGTAGTCTGAAGGGTGAACAGGTGTAGGAACCTTAGCAGTGTTAGTTCCTATTAGCCATAGGAAGGACTGAGAACAGCCACGGAGTGTGTATAAATCAGGGAAAGAGTAAAGGACGCTGTTGCTTAAGGGGTAAGCTGAAGATAAGAACCGAGAACAAGAGCCTATGAAGAGAAAATAAGGGAGAATCCAAGCTGTGGCATCTGGTAAGCCAGAAGAGGAGATGACTTGCCCATAGAGTCAAAGGCTGGGAAGAATACAAGTAAATGTAGGCCAAAAAGAGTTTGTTGGATTTATGACTTAGAAGGTCATCAGTGACCTTTGCCACACAGTGTCAGTGAAATAGTTCAGGAAGCATAGGTAAAGCGTGGAAAGAAAGGGAACAGTGAGACTCTGGAGATAATGATGTCAATGCTTTTCAGCATTTGAAGGGATGATAATATAAAGTTCCAGTTTATGTCATGAAACACCACTGAACACTTACTAGGTCCTCCTAGTAAGCTAGATTAAATGAATAAGGCACGGCACTGCCTCAAAGTGTTCCTGCCTGACTGTGGAGACTTGCAAAGCTGTTAAGGCTACATTACAGGGAGCACAGGAGCCTCACCTGGAGCCCCTAGAGGCTTCTTTAACATGAGAAAATTGAAGGATGAATAGGAGTTCAAAGAGCAAATAGAAGAAAGGAAGAAATTTGGGGCAGAGGGGATAAGACAAAGGCATGGGGACAAGAGAAAGTACTTGCTCGTATTCAGATGGGTACCAGCATTTAGAGGCTGAAAGCCTAGGTACTTGTGAGAAATGAGTTATTCAAAGAGAAGAAACCCATTCCTGAAGATCCTTATGAAGACAACAGTCTAGCCAACAGCTGCTAGCTTAGGAAACCACAGAAGGTAGAACCTGGAATGAGATTTGCATTTTATCAAGTTGACTGTAGTGGCCATGTGGAGGAATAATGGAAAATGAACAGCCTGAACCTGAGCAGAACAGTTGGGAAGACTTCTTTCCTCCTTGCCAGCCATGAAATATTAACTGAGACAAATTGGACTGAGCAACAGAAATGGAGAAAAGATAACACCTACCAGATGGATAACCAGTTAGATACCAGAAGGTGGTGGGGGAGGGGGGAGGATCTTCTGCTGGATTTTTGACTCTTCTGTCTGTAGATAATGGCATCATTTGTTGACTTGAGAAGTAGAGGCGAAGAAGCCAGTTACTGAGAAAATAAAATGAATTCAGTGTTTACCATGGTGATTTTTGAGAGACCATAAAAACTTCCAAGTGGAAATATCCAAAAGAAAGTTGAAATATCCAGCTTGTGGTTTGTGAAAGAGATTGGAGTGTTGGTGGCTTATAGAATCTTATAGATATGGATTTGATCCATGAGATTTAGAAGAAAGGAAGTACAAGGCTAGAAGCTTGGGGAGCAACATTAAAGGCTACTCAAAAGGGGAATCAGGGATCAAATAAGGAAAGAGGGATGAGTAGCAAGACACTAATGGGAAGACATCATTGGAGGAGAAGGTGATAATCACCAAGGCCAGATGCTGCCATAGAAGTCAGATCAGTATTACTGACTTGTATCCAGCACTGTGCATACAAAGGTGAATAAGAAAAGGTCCCTACTAACAAGGAACTGGCAGACTAGTAGGAGAACTAAACACAGAATGGCCATGGCGCAGTAATCAAAGTATGCATAGGATGGTGTTTTGTTGAATTGTGGTGGTGGTGTGAAAGAGAGAAAGGCACTTAGGATAAGCCAGAGATTGGGGGAGCAGGTGACTGCTGACGGGAAGTAGTGTGTCAACTAATCTGTGCAATTAAAGGGAGAAGATTGGCCTGCCTGCAGAAAGGACAGTGGGAACAATGGCACAGAGACTGAACACATGATTTTTTGGGGAACTAAAACCCCAACAAGGCCACTAAACTAACTGCTGAAAAGCCAACGGTACTTAGCATTTAAGGAAGTAAACGGGGACTTGATCTGAGAACACGGCCCATGCTGCAGGAAGTGAGATATGAAAAGAGAAAGCACTCTTTCAAGTATTTGGCTGTGGGCCAAGGATATAAAAAAAGATTTCATAAAACATGAAATGCAAGTTACCATTAAGCACATTAAAAGTATAAACACTTAAAAGTAATCTTAAAAATTAATAGCAAACTTAGATGAAGAGATTCCATTGTTTAACCTGTGAAATCAGCCAGATTTTTTTTCCCTCAATAATAACACACAGATTGGGCAAGAATGATGTAAACTAAACTTTTTCAGAAGAAAAATTGATAAATAGTCTTAGAAGTTAATAAGATTATCTAAGACTAGAGTGTTAAGTGTGCTCATACCTACAGTTCTCATAATTTATTCTTCAGAAAAGAAATCAGAAATACAAAGTGAAGTGGTATTCATTGCAGTGTTATTCCTAAGAACAAAGTATTTGGTAGCTCCCTAATATGTGACAACAGAGGATAATTTAAATAAATTATGGTACCTTCATATGATGAAATGTTTCAAGAATCATGGCAAAATGCTATTAAGAATCGTGGTTTCAAAAAATTTTTAGTAAAACAAGGTATTTTTGAAGTTGTAAGTTTAATTTTAAAAAGCACACAGTTGAATATACTAAGCCGAGAGGGGTGTTTCTATTTGTAAAAATCACTGACGGTATGAATTATTGGTGGGAGTACAATTGTTTCTTATTTTCTTTTCTTTAACATCTATTTTTCCAAGTTTCTTCAATAGCCATGCATTTGTTTATTGCTAAGTAAAGTCAATATATGTTTCATTAGTTTGTATTTCACAAGAAGGAGGTGGCTATGAAGGAAAAGAGGCAGTCTGGGCAGAGCTGGAGGAGGGCAGCATTATGAGTATTACTATTTGTTTTAGACTGAATTTGGGCCTGGTGTTATTTAGTGAGGGGAAATGACAGTGGAGGAGAGGCTGGACGTATAGGAAGGAAAGAAGATGGTTGGTAGCAGGGGCTTCCTAAAGAGAAGGGAGAAGTGGTTAACTTTCAGCAGGAAAGGGCACTTCTTTGGCTCTAATAAGAGGAAAAGAAGCCAGGAGAAGAACTGCCTTGTCTCCTTTGTTTGCTCACTACCTGCAGCAGTGCCTAGCACTGAAGAAAGGAAGCATTTAAGAGCAGAGTGAAAGGAGACAAAAAATGGAAGAAATGCTATATATAAGGGACCTGGTGTCTACAGCAGTGTCTCTAAAACTTTTTTGTGTTGTGATTTTTTTGTATGAATCCTTCTTTAAACTGAACTTCCTGACAATAGAAGAAACCCTGTCTTTTGTCTCCCACATCCATCAGCATATTCCAGTGGCTGACACAGGTAGATGTTCAAGAAATGTTTGTTGTCTCATGGAAGCATGGAAGTGGATGTGAGAAGTGCTCTCAGGATTTCACATAGCTTCGAAGGGTATCAGAGGGAGCTGACTAGGGACAAATCAAAGGATCCAGTAGTCTGAGAGTGTAGATGGATTGCAAGCATGCTTCTCTTTAAGAGAACTACAAATAGAAACTTTGGAAGTTATCATTGTGACAAAATACCCACATGATCAATTTAAAAGGAAGAAGGGTTTATTTTGGCTCAGTTTCCAATGTTTCAGTCCAAGGTCACCTGGCCCTGTTGCTTTGGGATTGTGGAAGCATAGCATATCACAGAAGGGCCACAGAGCAGAGACTACCTGTCTGCCTCATGGTGGTTTGGAAGCAGAGAGAGAGAGAGAGAAAAGTGGCTAGGGTTCCAGTACCCTCTTTAGGACACACCCCAATGACCTAACTTCCTTCTACTAAATCCCACTTTTCATAGGTTGGGGACCAAGGCTTTAATATGGGTTTTTGGGGAACGCTTCCAAACCGTAGCACTGGTGAAACATATAAGGGTTACAAGTGACCTGTTCTGCTCCCTATCCAATTTTCCCATATCTGTGAAGGTCCTTTGAACACTGCTTTATGATTCCTCTAGGGGGATAAGGATAGGGACCCACAGCACAGCACAGCCACCACAAGAGAGAATGGTTCTCTAACTCCCAAGACCTGGCTTTATTAAGGCATGACTTTCCTTTGTTTAAACCTATACAAGGTTTTTAGTTCCTTGGTAGGTAATGCCTACTTTGCATAATAAATTTGATCAAGTATATAGAAAATCTTTTAAACTCTAAATAAAAGCATGAACACAAAATGTTGTTATTCTAGGGTTATTGTTCTTATCTTTCTTTGCTGAAAGTATAAAGAAGTCTCAAATTTTAAAATGTCTCAGATCCTAAAGAAATAGCTTTCTTAGCTAGAGTTCAGGGCTCTCAAGGAGCAGCTACCCTAAATAGAAAATTCCCAACAAAAGGAAAAGATTGTATTTTTCCCCAAACTACATTTTTGTAGTTGTCAGGATGATGTTACCCAAGAGTAAATATGAACAGAGGCTAACATGGGTTAACTTTCACAGGATTATCTGTACCAAAGAAAGAATTGATCAGGGGAGAAAATTGGTTTATATATACAACTAGTTTTTATTCTTTTCTTTTTCCAACACAGAATTGCATTGATGAAATTGAAACCATAATCAGTGTTAAGCTTCAGCTTATTGGAATTGTTGGAATTGGAGTTGCAGGTCTCACGGTGAGAAAATTCCAGAACTTACCTTTTTTGCCTTCTAAAAAGCCTTGAACCCTTCCACCTGATTTCTCTCCAAGGGAGATAGCAGTATTTTAAGAGATAATTTTCATAAAAGATAAAGACATTTGTTCACAGTACATCTTCTAAGAACAAAACTAATTGAATATATCAATCTTAGTCCTCTAAAATATGATTATATATTTCAATGCTGACATAATTATGAACTTAAGTTTATCATTGTAATAACTTCCCATTTTAAGGCACCAATCTTAATCTAGGTGATTTTCAATCCAAAATAACGTATCAGCTAATCTATAATTAAAGGCAGTAAAGCTTAGTGATTAATTAAGCTGTGGAAACACATGATCTACATTCATTTTTTGACTCTCCTAGTCAATTTCTCTGTACCTCAATTTCCTCATCTGTAAAATGGGGATTTTTTGTGGCACTTTGGTTTGAACCCAGGTCTCTTTTACCAAACTGCATCTCCATTTTTCTTAAGTTTTATTTTAAGACAAGGTCTTACTAAGTCACTAATTTCCCAGGCAAATTTGCAGTCCTCTTGCTTCCGTGTCCCAGAGTACTGAAATTTCAGGGATCCATCACCACACCTGGGTGAAGTTTTTAAAATGCCAAATTAAGACTGTTGTGAAAATTAAATGGGATACTGCATATATGTTACTATTATAAATTAATTCATTGAAAATGTCTGGAACATGTGGTACCCAACAAATACCAGCTTACTATATAATTTGAGTGTTCCTGAACCTAAATCCAGGTAATGGGAATAGTATGTGGGTATGTATGAAGCATAGTGTACCAGGCACCTATAGGTAGCTCAGTACTTCTAAAATACAAAAGAAAGAGTGTACATGGAGAACAGATGGCCACAGACAGATATAAGTGGCAAGAAATGGCATTGGAGAGGATTTCAGATCCACATAATTATTTCGTGTGCTCTTCTGAGAGGATGGACTTAATCCTCAGAAAGAGTAGCCTGTAAGAGATAGAAAGGAGTATTTAAGGGATAGAAAGTCCTGTGGTTTAGGGTCAAAGAAGGGTTGAGGTGAGACCCGATGAAGCAAAAGATGCTAGTGAAGAGGTGATTTCCACTGTCCAGAGGCTGGCTGATGATAACTAATGCTGAGATAGCACTTACTCTCCAGTCTTCTGTATAAGTTAACCCATGGCCTATACTAAGGCAGGGCTATGAGAATGGGGAGGAAATCCATAAAGTAGTACTTTTTAGGGGACCCAGAATTTTCCCCTTCTCTGACTTTAGAACACAAAAGGGGTTGGGCAGTGGCCATAGATAGCACAGCAAAAACCTCTGAGTCCAGGGACATCTCTCAGACTCTTTCTGCTTTCTTTGGAGTTAGCCTACTTGCAATTCTGCAGCTTCCTCTGGGCAATTCTGAAGCAGGAAGTTTGAAAACATTCTATATAACAGAATTCTACAGTTTCAATTAATGAGCAGCCTAGAAGCAGTCACCCCTCACTCATGGTGGCACAGCTGAGACTAAAGAACTTTCTTTCTGAGGGCTTCCTTCAGAGTACAACCAGGATGAGGTAGGGGTTGTATGCAACCTTACAACCTTGGTTTGTTAGCTTTCTGTCACTGTGACAGAATACTTGAGATAATGTAAAAGGTGGAAAGGTTTATTTTGCTTTGTGTTTCAGTGATTCCAGTCTGTGGCCACTTCACCTGGTTGTTTGGGCCAGGGGCAAGACTGAACATCACAATGGGAAGCACACCGTGGTGGAGAGTACATAGTAGAGTAAAACTACTCACCATATGGTGGCCAGGAAGTAAAACACAGGAGGGGCTAGGGTCTCAGAATTCCCTCAGGGCCCACCCCCCAGTGACTTCATTTCCTTCTTCTAGGACCTACCTTCTAAAAGTTCCAAAAGCACCATCAGCTGGGGGCCATCCTTCAAGACATGAGCCTCTGAGGGACATTTAAAATCCAAATTGTAACACATGGTAAAGGGAAAATGAGTAGGTTGGCTGTTTGGATCAGCACCTTCAGTGTTTCTTCTTTAGTTCCTTTTGAACAAGGTACAGGTTGCAGAGTGTAATAATTTTACCAAATGTCCATTAGGTGTCTCCCCTGCCACACACTGACTCTGAGTTTTGTCACTCAGAAAAGTGAAGTCTTTTTCCTAGCTATCCCCTTCCTTTCGTCTACTCTTGCCCTTTTAGAGTAACTGACATTTATGCCTTGTTGCCTTAGCCTTTACAGATTCTAGTCTGACTTAGGGTTGGATTGAGGAGCAAATCAAAGAGTTATGGTGTGAATTTTTAAAAACAATGACATTTGTAAACAGCACAGATAAACAAGGTTCCACAGACTGCAAAATTTCAGGGGGAATGACTGAAATGAAGTAAACTTCCATTCAAACCATAGAAATAGAGGTTGATTCCACCCAAGTATTTTGCCACTCAGAGAACTATCCAAAAGGTAGAAGTCAGGAATGCTGTAGTTCAAACACTTCAGTTTACGTGTTGGTAAAACTATTGAGTTTCATTCAGTGAAGTATCATTTGCACTTAGAAATGGACCAGAAATGAAGAGATGCCATACTATTTGATATCTGATCATTGTGGTAAGAATTCAAAGCTTTTCTGGTAATAGAAAATTGTTTAGACTATAAACACAGTTAAACAACAGGAAGTTGTGAACGCATTTTTCAAAACAAATATATAAGAGATCTGGGATTAAACTCAAAAATATTAAATTCCAAAACCAGTCGTGTATCACTGTTTCATGACAATTCAGAACTGTTCTATAAACCAGAAACAGGGCCCTTTTCTTAAAATAGAGCCTTGTTATTTGTTAACAATAATAACATAGTAAAACATTTTAAGCAGAGTTAATAATGAAGTCTTTCCCAGTGTCATCCTTAATGAACATATAAAAATGCTATTTACAACCAATAATTAATTGATTATACTCATTTATTGAGTTAGCGACTTATGAAGTTTGCTAACATTTTTATCAAATAATACATATTTGAAAGTCACTAATGAGTGGTTCCTTCTGTTTCAGATCTTTGGCATGATATTCAGCATGGTCCTTTGCTGTGCAATACGAAACTCACGAGATGTGATTTGAAACTACTTCATCATGAAAATTACTTTCTAAAGCTTTCATACTAAATGTCACAAGAGCTATCTCTCAGCTCATTTTTAATATTAGAGGACATTAGGAGGAAAATAATTTGCTGTCAGTTGTACATTTGCACATGTATGTATGTTTGGGTCATTACTGGTTTGCCCCTTGAGTGAATGCTTATGTATGTTGACTGAGAATGTATTCACATGTAATCTGTATGTTTCTGGTAATGCATTCTAGTGAAATCTACGTGCTGGAATTCCTAGTCCTCTTATATAAGAGGAATAATCTATTAGAAAAAGACAGAAAGCTTTGGGGAAACTTTAAAAACCTGACTATTCCTAAGATATAGTAACAGACCAGTTTCTTAGATGTCAACCGTGAAAGTTAGATACAGAAAATTCAAGGATTTCTAGTTAACAGAAGCAATAAGCTACAGGAATTAAAAGTCCCAGGGTAGGGTTAAAAATGACTGTGTCTGAGTATAAGGATTTCCTGGAATCTTTTTATATACATGTTCTCCTGAGAATATATTAAACCATAGTTTTAGAACTAAACACACCTGTAAAACTAAATACAGCATGGAAAAATCTAATTTGAATAAGTCATGCCTTCGTCATATTTAAAAACAAAAAACCTCCCTCTGGAAAGAATAGGCACATAGACAATCATGTGTTCTTTAAAAGTGAGTGATTTTTAGGACTAAGAAATGTTTTTAAGCACTTTTTAAGGAAATATTTTTGTTCTTCTATAAAGACATGTAAATATTGCTCTATCTCTCCTTTCCTGACTCCGTGCTGAACGCCGCAACCCTCACATTCTCAAAAAAAGGCTTTTATCTCAAACTCTTCTGTGTTTCTCCAAACATAAGGAAGAAAAACTAAGGCAGAAAAACTAAAGCAATTTGGCAGTTGCAAATTGTGGAAAGAGTATTTTTACTGGCACTGTATTTTTGAAATACCTCACAACCTGAGTTTACAATATTTTCCTAATTTTTGTAGTTTTCTTATGTATTCATCCAGAGAATTCTTTTTCATAGATTTAGAGCTATAGTTTTCACCACTTAAAATAAATAAAAGTCCTGCATAATTCAGATATTATTTTATGAGCATCCTTGGATAAACTACAATAAAGAGAGAAACATCTTCTCCTAGTTATATATAGTACATACAACAGAGACAAGTTAAAGAAACAAATACATACTTATACACGCACACAGACAACACAGGTACAATTGGCTGTGCAAGCCCCCTATGAAAGTAAACCGTTCTAGTCTTTTTGGTCTTAATTTCTTTATTATAAGTAGGTAACCCAAATTTAGGACCTAACGGCATATTTGTCAGTAATGTTTAACAACTTATTACATTTAATAAATCATGGATGTTTTTAAATTGCATTTTAAAAGATCACACAAAAGTGGAACTGTGAGAGACTTCAGAAATTTCCAAATGACAAGGCTTCTACAGAAGAAAGAACACAAGGCTTTGGGTATGCAGTAAGAGAAAGTGCCATGTTCCTAAGAAACTTACAAAACATTTTGCTAAAAAGACATAAATATTTGAAATACTTTTATCCCCACATAGCACCACATTTCTCTTTTGGCAATACTTGCTACTACTACTAACTTTGGAGAAAACTTTTCTAGGAGGAAAAATAATAGATTGGAAGCAATCTACAAACTTGATTATGAAAGGAACCAGGGATGTAGCTCATCAGCACAGCGCCTGCCTGGTAAGTGCAAGGCCCTGAGTTTGATTCCCAGTACCACAAAAAAAAAAAAAAAACAATCTTAAGTTATGCATGGCTGTGTCTATATGTGAAGAAAAGATTTTTTTTTAAGAAAATCACTTATATCCCACATATGTAACCTTTTAAGCAAAGAACAACCCATTTCTCTTAGTAGCTTTAGTTCATCTTTCTTCCTGAAGACAAGAAGAAGGCTCAAGTGTATACTCAGGATCTTCTAGCTCAGAATTATTTTTGGTTCCACAAAAATGAGTTGCTTTCCTTTTCCAAGTTAATGGCCTTAAAGATTACAGTATGTAAAAGCAGAAGAGTAGAAATAAAACATTTTTAAATTTTTTTTTTAAAGTAAGAGACTAGAGATCTGTTTAATATATGATTAGCATGTCTCTTCAGGGCAAAGTTTTCTGAAATATGTCCCATAAGTAAAATTAGAGAATTCTACCAGGAAGTGAAGGTAAATTTTATACACACATTCACCACATAGGTAGTTTTGTATAAATATGCAGATATATATTTATATATAATATATATGTACATATATATCTGTGTATGAATATGTAGCACTATATGTATGTATATAAAATTCCTGTATATATTAAATTCATATACATCTTGATTATATGTCTCTTGAGTATATCTACATGTATAACTTGAATTACATGTTCACATAAAGTTATTTTGATCTACTTGTACTAATTTGAAATCAAACTCAAACATTTTCTTAAGATATAGGTGCCAAGGCATGGATTAAAATATCTTAATGATGGAATATTTTAAATTATTTTGAATTAAATGTTCTATATTCTGAAATTGCTCATTTGAGTTATCTTAAAATCCTGTATATTCTTCTATAGACCTTCACACAACTTATTTACATGTCCAACTACCAGTGTGAACCCAAACAGTATTATAAAATATGAAACAGACTACTAACCCTTCTATAAAATTATTCAGAGCTGGACTTAAAAGCAATACCCTAAGGACTTTCATTGCATGTAGTTGAATTTCAATTAATATTGTTTCACTCAGATTCTACCTCTTTTCTCCAAAATAGCTCCTTCATCATCCATGGCTTAATCTGTAAAATTGCGTGTTGGTCCAGGGTCTAGTATGTTGTGTCCTCCATGCAATCAGCCACAATAGTTGCTCTTCTTTCCCTGTGAGCAGTGCAGATAAGTCTGGGTAGGTGAGAAGGAGGCTGGTGGGAAGATGGTAATGAGGAAAGAGCATTTTTCCCTTCTGAAATAAGCTTATCAAGGACTAAAAAGAAAGCCCACCATCTGTCATAGGTGAAAGGTAGTGTCCATGACCCTAAGGGCAATCACTGGAGTTTCAGCAGGTCTACTACACCCTAACTTTACTGGTTCATAGCTTCCTTGAAATCCTGTCTGACCACTAAATCCTCAATTTCAGCAACACTATTTTCTATACCCTTAAGAGGGGCTACTCATAGGCCCTTGAAGCTAGTAAATTAGCTGAATTACCTCAGTTTGGTTTCATCAAAATCAAATGTGTATTTTTAAGAAGGACAAAAGTTTTCTACTTTCTTTCAACATGAGTCTTTAGAAAATAAGCATGTAAGGGATTTTTATAGTTGTAATTTTAAAGGTGAAAAGAGTACATGAGAACAGAACATTGTTAATTTTTGGTATTATTAAAACAGCAAAGACTAAATACATACAGGGTCCCCTATTCAGAGGGCTAACTTCTGGAAACAAGGGGCGTGTGAACAATAAAAGGAGCATATGTTGCAAAGTATAACCTGATTTCGTAGTGTTTAGCTAATGTGCCAGAAACTCTTCCAAAGCTTTCGTATTTAAGTGAGTTTTTCCCCCATACAATTTATAATGTTTCTACTTACATTAAGTATCAGAAACATAAAAGAAATACAGTGGTACTTTGGTTCATGAACTTAATTTGTTCCATGATTCTGGGAAAGATGACCGCATTCACGGTCGTGCTCAAAAGATGGTTGCAATCATGTTCGCCACCTGATGCAGAGTTTGCAAACAAAAACAAAATTTTGCCTAATGTTTCCATTTGTTAACCAAATTGTTCACAAACAAAAAGCACTTGTGAACCAAGGTACCACCATAACCAATACAAAGTACATAGTATACCTGGCAGCTAGTGCTATTAGCTACTACTATAATTATTGTGTTGATAGGAAAGGAGAATTTTGTCAAGTGCAAATCAGTTTCCTAAAAATCATGTAAAACTGAATGTACTTCTGCATGATGCCAACTATCTATAAGAATGCATTCATTTGTTGAGTAGCTTTTGATACATTTCCCAATTCTAATTTAAAAGCTTGATATCAACAGGCAAAGCCAGAATCCTGTACTTTTCTATGGGTTGCTCTACTTTGGAAGATGAAGCCCACACGAATACTGAAACTGTGTTTGTTTGTTTGTTTTTTAACTTTGAGATTTATATTTTATGCATCCAAAAAAAAGATTTTTTTTTTGTATAGCCCAGACTGGACTCAAGTTCACCATCCTCCAGTCTCAGCCTCCCACGTGCTAAAATTACAGGAAGAAAAACTTTTTATAAGAATATTGATATGCTAAAATCAGTGAGACAAGGAGCTTAGAATAAAGCAAAGCAAGCCAGTGCATTACCATGAAATAAGTGCTATGTTAATCATTAACTCAGAGTGGGCCTACTTAAGACTTGGGGAGAGTGATCATGATAGAGCAGTTTTCTGTATGTTAAGGTCTCTAAACTTAATTTTGAAGAACTTTTCCACATCAACCAAGTCAAAAGTGATAGTGTGGTGAAAGAAAAAGGGATTTCCAGGGAAAGCATGCAAGAAGATCCTGAAACAGAAAGCATGAAAACATCCAAAGAGGGCATAACGAGAGCTCAGGAGATAAAGGGCCCTGTGAAACTGTACCTAAGAAATATTATCTTTGTTTTGAGGTCATGGGGAAATATTTAAACATTGAGTTACAAAATCAAACTTGAATCTTTTAAAGATCACTCAACCTCAGTATGAGGAATGGATGTAGGACAAAACCAGTGTCATGAGAATTTCTAATGTATTGGAAACTCTACCAAGAAGTAGATAGCCTTAACAGAAATTAGATGTAAGGAATGGAAGAAAGAGCAGAATCTAGAATAATTCCCAGGTTTCTGCTGTGGTAAGGAAAATAACGATGCACAGGAAGAAATGCAGATCATAATGGTGATGTAGGAGATGACTACAGGACATCCAAGAGGAAATACAGACAGGCACCAGATACATGACCTTTTTGAAGCTCAGAGAAGTTAAGGCTAAATCTGCAATTCAGAAATCTTCTATATAAAAGTGCTAGCACCCATATTGAACAAGAGGAGCCACCTCTCACGATTAAATCCCCAATGAGAAATAAAGTTTAAAAAATTAGAATCCTCTACTCTAGTAAGTTAAAAGTCCACAACAATTCTTTTCTCCCTACCCATTTCTTATTCTCAGGATGGAAAGTCTCTTGGTTGCCTCTATTCTTCAGTAGCTGCCATCTAACAACTAAAGATAAGTACAACTAGTTAAGCAGAAAAGAAAAGTTTCTTTCCTTTAAAGTTTCTTTAAGGGTGAAGCCAGTTTCAGATTACTGCAGTGGATATAATTATTTAGGACATTCAAGGTTGAATTAATACAAACCCAAGTTTCTAACCTGTCTTACATTTAACAGCACCCTGTATGTCAGTAAGACACCTAAGATTATTATATAGCTCTAACCCCTGTTCTATAAAACAGAATTTTCGCCTCTACAAAATCTAACAAAGTTCCCAAGAAAAGTACAATCCAAACTGTTGCCAGATAAATAGCACAGTGTAGAATTTGAGTCATTTAGGAGATGAGTGGGGAAGGCATGAAAAGGTGAAAAAAGGTTGATTCCATCCTTATTAGGATTAATTGTAAGTGCTCTAACTATATTACATTTCAAATGCAGATATGTGACATCCACTGGGCCCTTTGGAAAACAGGGGAAATAAGGGAAATCAAGACTAAAAGGTGTCCTATATATTGGACCACATGCTAGTCATTGTTACCCTTACTAAACAGTTTCAGAATAAATGGGCATGAGCCGGGTATGGTGGCACATGCCTGTAATCCCAGCACTCAGGAGGCTGAGGCAGGAGGATCCTTGTGAGTTCAAGACAGGCCTGGGCTACAAAGTGAGTTCAAGGCCAGCCTGAACTACATAGTGAGACCCTGTCTCAAAAAATGGGGCCGGGGATTTAGCTCAGTGGCGTAAGTGCCTGCCTGGTAGGTGTGAGATTGTGAGTTTGATTCCCGGTACCAAAAAAAAATTAAAAATTAAAAAAAAAAATGGGCACCGAAGCCAAATTGTAATGGACTGAAAAGAGACTGGAAAGTGAAGAAGCAGATTAGTATATTGTATTCATTCACAAAAACCTGGAATAAGCACTCAAGAAGTAAAGGTACAAATAACTAGAAAGCCACACTGATAGAAATAAGATAGAATCAAGAACATCTGACACTAGTGGGAAAGATTCTGAATCAGTCATGATTTTTCAGATGCAAATGTCAGAAACCCCACTCTAATGAGTTAAGCAGAAAAAGAAAGTTTAAGGATGAAGCTGGCTTCAGATTAGTCTCACATGATACCAGTAAATCTGTCTCTTCTCAGTTTCTCTTGCTCACCTCAGATTTTCTGGTTTGGCTTTATTTTCATGAGGAAGGGGGCTATTATCCAAGGAATGACAGAAATGGCCAGAAGTAGCTCCAGATTCAGATTCTCTCAGTTTAAGGACCCCAACCAAATCAAGCATTCCTTCTTTAATAGTTAAAAAGTCCTGGGACTGACTTTTACAGCGGCGAAATAGGTGACAGGCCCATCTCAACCAGTAAAGCTTGATTGGGCCTGAATATCCTGCCCACCCTCACCAGCCCCACGTAAGCCACTTGAACTGAAAGATAGGGTACAGAGAACCTCTCAGAGGAAAATCAAGGGGTAGCTATCAGAAAGGACATGGATGGTCAGAAACAGAAGGTGGAAGGAGGGTAGCAGAAGAGAAAGTGAGACAAAATAGCTTAAAAGAAAATAATTAGGAGTAATTAAAGGGTAGAGAAAAACCAAATGTTGACGTTAGGGTTACACTGTAAGTACACTTCATAAAATAATTTTGATTACACTTAAAGTTGCTGCTGTTAAATAAAGAAATGGATAATTTATTATATATATATAGGAGAACTTCTATTTCTAGAATTTCCTGTTACCAGGAATCATCACACTGTCACCTGCCAATATTTCCATCCTAGTACATTCACTTACTATTAAAGAGTTTGACCATTAGAAAAAAAAGAGATTGCTGCTGCCCTGATCCCAAATCCATCCAGGTATGAAAGAACTCTTTGTATTTCAGGACATCAAGTAGATGGGGAAGAAGAGAGAATATTTTAAAGCAAAGAGTTTCAAACTTCCTCTGCCATGAACTGATTCCTTTAAACTTTGAGTTGAATTTGAACATCACCTCAGAAAATGTCCTAGTTCCCATCTTCTTCCTCTTATGTAAGCAATGATTTTTCATCTTTCCATTTCTAAACTCTGTCTGTTCTTCTTAAATCCAAAGGACACCAAGACCCTCCAAAAGCTCCGTATTCCCAAGTTTTGGATCTATTAGAGGTGACTTGTTCATTACCCTAATTTATGAGCTCTGTCCTAATTTTTTGTCTTGGAATACTCCACTTTTAATAATAGTTTAATGTAATTCATGTATGCATCTAATCCAAATGAACTGCTGTCAGTGGGAGGAAGCAAGTCTGTCATGGCCCACTCTAGGGTTCTGTGGCTCATGATAGCACAGGCCCACCACAACTGTGCCTAGGCCTGGCTTCCTCTCTGCAGGTTGAGGAAGCCTACATAAATAATTAAATAAACAATTAAAATCTCTCTGAGCTAGGCTGCTTATAAGGGGCCTCCTTAAACTTGGCCTTTATGCAATTCAAGTCCTTGAAAAATTTTTCTCTGAATCAATGAAAGTCATTTGGGACTAATGCTAGATAGGTTGGAAATTTAGATCTTTTACTTATTAATCAAAGATCTATATTTGATGAATAGTTTTAAGGGATGGGAGGCTTTAAGTGTTCATATTATCAATTGGTATGAAAACCCAAAGTTCCAGATTAATATCTATTCAGATACTAAGGTAAAAATAAGTACCGTACATTTCTAACACTTTTATATGTAAATACACAGCAGTTTCCTAATACTGGAAAAACATGGTTTGATACTTTGATACTAATTTGCGTGTACCACATCTCTCCCATGGACATTGACTTGCATTTGCGAGATGCCCAGCTGAATTTAACCATTGATTGTGAGACATAGCAAAACCAAAAACCTTGCCAATAATTGGTTTTCACCTTAATGATGGCAGTGTTATTAGAGAGTAAAGACCAAATAGAAGATAAATAATCCTCTTTTTAGGATTATGATGACCTTTTCAGGTCAAGTCTTCAGGGCATTACAAATGTCTCACTTCTAGCATCTGTTGAAACCAAACTCTCAAGAATGAGTATCTAAAGAAGGAAAAGAAAAATAACAAGGTGCTGGGGATTTAGCTCAGCACTGTAAGTGCTTAAGTGCCTGCCTGGCAAGCACAAGGTTGTGAGTTCAATCCCCAGTACCAAAAAAAAGAAAAAAAAATAGTGTCTTGCCAAGCATATTCACCAGAAAAGTGTTTAACTGTTAATGAAGGTTTAGATTAGAACTGAGGATTCTTCTACTCCATTAAATCCCTTAGCAATCCCCCCCGCCCATCATTCTAAAACCTTTCACAATTGTACTTGTTTTTCATGATATGAAAAGCCAAAACAGGACAAGTTGCTTCTGGTATCAATGCTGGAAAGTATCTATTACTGATGGACTATGAAGGATTTAGATTTCCACGTGTAAAATGATCATGGCTTCTTTTCTAGGCTTTGTAATTTGACATTTTGGAATATAACTTTCATAGGGCTATTGCCCTGCTGAAGCAATTAAAGAGAATAGTTCACGTACTCTTTACTGAGTTTTTGAGTTTTATCCAGTCTAGTTGAATGATTAGAATGAAGTATTAAATACAGAAGGTTTCACATATTCCTGACTCCCCACCTCCACTCCAGCCCTGCTTCCAGCCTTTGGACAATGTCTCTAGCACCCAAATGCCATATGTTCCTTTAGCTTCTGATCACATTGCTTTTCCTAATTCTGTTAGAAGAGCTAATTTTCACAGCATTTTATGTCTCTGATTTCCATTTTACCTCCACTTTGCTTTCTCATATGAAAATCCCAAAAGGATTTTCTTCTAAAGCCTCTTACACTCTCTAATAACTGTGTAGGTATGGATATGGTTGAAATAGTACCCAAAATGTATTCAAGGCATTGTGAAATGTAATGATATTTTATTATTTTATTCCAGATAAACACACTTAACCAAAATGCAAATTATACCATTATTAAAATTAGACAGAAAATCCCATCAGATAGGACTTCTGAGGTTTGGTGCAGTAGTTTGTCTTGGTGGCCTCATGTATACAATCACTATAGTCAGTATTACATTTGCCACACTTGCAGCTTACAGCAACAGGGTAGGAGAAATAAGGAGCAACGTGGTGTGGGCATCCTGGTATTTCCACAGTTTTGTAGATGAAGTCTCTGTATGTACAAACATTCTGGGAGAGAGTATGTTTGGAAACAAAAGGCTTGACACTGATATCCTGAGAAAAGAAGAGAAAAGGGAACATAATATGAAAGGATGTTAGAAAACATATAAACAAGGGAAACATGCACTTATTTGTTACAAATACCACTAGGGAAAGACTCCTTAGTCTTAGTCTCCAATACCAATTTAACATATCTAGATTAAATCCTACAGAGACAAATGCGAAACCCTCCTGTCTTATCCTTTATCATGGGAGCAAGATAAGGTTTAAATGACTCTAGTAGGTAAAAATTTTTTTAATATATTATATATTATTATCTTAAAAGTAGTTGTTCAGATTACAAGATTTAGGCATAAAAAATGAGTCAAACAAAACACAAACTATTCTTTTTGATGACTTACAGAGATTAGTAGTATAGTTATCTATCTTGTATATATATACATACACACACACATATAAATGTATACCTATACACATACAATCTTTTCCCTTCTTTTCTCCTTTTGGTAAAATTTTTATGATTTATCTGTACCTATTTTGCTGAGTAGATCCACATAATATTGCAAACTATATGTTCTACTACTTAAGGAGCTAATCATTGGATTTAGAAAATAAGGCTCTGATTTATCTTGTTTCTTTTCCAGGTAGGAATGAACTGATTCTATGTTTATATAATTTATAGCTAAAAGAAGAGTGATGAACTACATACCCGTGTCATACAATATCCAGCACAGATGGTGGTGTTGATGGTTAGGCAATAAGCACATTCTCTTCTATCGATGTGCATTGTATATTCAGTTGGGATACAAAAAGATATTGCTTGCCCACAGACAAGACCAAAAAGTAAGGACATCAGGAAGATGGCAGACATGCTAAATCAAAGATAAAATCAAAGAACTTATTACATGTGTCCTTTCAGGACATTCAGAAGGCACATTTTGGTTTATATATAAAGTTTATATATATGAACATACACACAAAGCCAATAATAAACACAACTGTCATTTATTATTTATATCTACTTTGTTCTAGGTGCTATGTCAAGTGTTTTTTACATATTCAATATTATCAAACTCTCCCAATATTTATTTAGAACTAACTATGACCCACATAATCCATAGCGTAGGTAGCTCACCTAGTAAAGGCACTTGTAGCAATGCCACTAAACTCCACTGGGCAGTAAAATGGCAAGCCCAAGGCATCACAACAGAAAAATGGCAGAGACATACATATCAACTAAATATGAAGTAATTCATTCTGTGGAAATATAACCAAATACCTGCTTTTTAAGAATTAAGTTAACAATTATGCTTCAGTAAGGGCTTTTTCAAAATTGTAGCTTTCTAAAATCTTTGGTATCATAGTTTAAAAGGCCAACATACTTTCTATCATAAGTAGAAATGGCAAAGAAACCAAAAAGCACATCAAAACATCAGTACCACCCCAATGGTATATAATTCCACCATTTCTGGCCAAGGAAGATACCAGAAAACTCAAGGAAGTCCAAGGAGTCAACTAAAATTACCACTGGGGTGAAGGGGGTTACTCAGAAATCTAGGAACCCTTGGGATTATCCTTTAGATTAAAAGATGTAGAATAGGAACAAATAAAATATTATTTTACATAGAAGATAAATGGAATGCATCTCAAAAAGAAGTAAAAAGCATAATGAGAATAAAATAATCAAGGATGACAGATTCATTATGGGTTGGCCAGAAATATGAAATATGTTTTTGTTCCATGGAAGACAACAGAGGGTCCACTGTGCTCCAAGCAGGAGCAGAACATACATCTCAATAAAGCTTATCTAATTAAGAATATGTTCCATATCAATTGGACATTGTAATGATCTGGATAATGTTATGACATAATTATTTTAGTTCTGCTACTAAGAGAAGGTAATCAAATTTCATACCTTTGGATATAAATTGATAAGGCTGGGAGTTTGGCTCAATGGCTTAAGCGCCTGTCTGGCAGGCGTGAGGCTGTGAGTTTGATCCCCAGTGCCACAAAAAAAAAAGGATGTAAATTGATCACCTCAAAGATTAAGAAGATATTTTTTCATTTTACTAATATTGCACAGCTAGCTAAGTGTGTTTAGAGTTTTTCTTCTCAAGTATCATTATCAATAAAGCAAATACACATCTTAATGGAATTGTATTGATATATATGAACACAAAGTTCTTTGTTTAACCTATTAAACAAAATTTTCACTAAACAGTTTTACTCAATCACAAGAAAGTATTAAGTTTTTCTCAACTGTCAGTTATAACCAAGTAGTCTTTAAGCTACATAATCTAAAACTTCTACTTACTGAAATCTCATATACTCAGCCTCACACACTCAACCAAAGTTAAGAACTTTGTCTTAACTAAACTTAAAAGAAAAAATGAAAACCACATTACAAAGTTACCAAGTAATTATTTAAAATGCCAGCTTCTAAAGATTAATTGTCATTCCAACCAATCTCCTATTACTAGAATAAGAGTTGCAGATAAGTTAAATAATATATATCATCTGAGCAAGACATTGAGAGGTACAAAATGGGTAAAAGAAGGTCTCTGGCTTAAAGGGCTGACAGTCCAGTAGAAGTTTGAAGTATAAACACAAATTTTAAAATGCAGTTTGTTTTAAGAATACTGAAAAAGTCCAAATTATGACTCTGAGGCTTACAATTATCAAAAATTTCCTTACATTCACTACGTTTACTTGTCAACAGACTAACTAAATTATTTTAGGATAAAGGAGGCTTTCTGGTGAACTCTTCAAATACTGTACATTCAAGCACTTCTTGGAGAATTTTTTGGTATTGACACTAAAAAGTAAAAACATAAGAATTCCAAATGAAATTTTTGTTTGCTTTTTGCAGTGCTAGGGATCAAACCCAAGGCCTCATGCACCTGTTCTACCACTGAGATACAACCCAAGCCTGAAAATATAAGAATCCCTTACTTGTGAGATCTGATTTTCTCAAGTGTTTCAGACATGAGCTCTTTCTATGGTACAAAATTTGTTCCAATATTTTAGAGCTACAGAGCTTGAGGATGCCCTGCAGGATCTTAAAAATACCAACTACTCCAATTATATAAAATACTCATTCAGCATGATCATATAGGTTCTTAGCTGTTTGTACACCCATCAACTTAGTTTTATTAAAGGAAATAATTAACTTCATGTATTTCAACTTCTAATTCTACAATTCTATATAAAATATATAGGTGGTGAACTAGTACTGAGGATATTGGTCTAAAAAGGAGCAGAATTCTCCCATGGATTTATGAGAAAATAACTAATTATTTAATCTATTTGAACCTTGTTTTCACATCTGCAACACAGAAATTCTTTTTAATATTGTAGGATGAAAAATTTTGTTGCAACTTTTCCCATTGTTGCCTTATTTGCAATGGAAATTTTTCTTAAATTTCTCTTGTAAATGTAGATCTTTAACAAAAGTGATGAATTACCAGGCACATTAGTGGAACAACCTTTTGGATATAAAATAGTTTTCTTTTTCTTTTACCTCTTTATTTGATATAGTAAAAGTTCACCCACATAATCTTTCTGGACCTCAAACTCCTCATCTATAAAAGGAAGACTCAGAATTACAAAGTGATTATGTAAGTCTACACAGCACAAATAGAAGATTCTATGTGCTAAATTAGTATTAGATCCCTGGTTCAAAAACTAGCAATCTAGAATTCTGTTTCCAGATTTAAATACAATTGTGTGTCAATGAAAAATTCAGTATCTTTTTGCCTTCATTTTTCCATTTACTCCTTCCTAAGCTCATAAAAAGAAAAACACACATGAAACACTTGGAGTGCTACATAATTAGTGCTTTCCCATATATCTGTCACAATTTCTTCTTTGTCACCTTGTTTTCATCTCTGCAATTTAATTGCCTCTTTTAAAATCATAAATAATTTATTGAGCACTTAAAGACAAGTCACAGTTTCAGGGGGAAGCCAAATAATGATAGATGGCCTGCCTTCTTCAACACCATAACTACGTATGTCCCCACTTGCAATTCTTTTCGCTATTCCAAAATATGTTCCTTCCTTTGTCCCTTTCTCTATCCTTTTTCTCTTCTCACAAATTCATTACTATGCTACAAAAAAGGATGAATTTCCTGTCCTATGAACAATCCCAGAACTTTATTAAAGCAGTATATTTTCTAGACAGAAAAATATACTATTAGGCAGGTGTGTGTGTGTGTGTGTGTGTGTGTGTGTGTGTTAGATACTATCCAAGGTGGTTACACTATTAAATAACCAAAAAAACTTTGAAATACACAGTATACTACCCCCTTCAGGTACTAAAAACTGAATTTTAAATTTTCTAGTATATTTTCATCAAAAATTACCATTAGTAATGGAGAATATTGAATACACAGATTATTAAATTGATAAAAACATTTAAATCAAAATGATAACATGAGAAATCCATTCACATCAAACATTGTTCATTAGGAAACTGGCAATTGTTTCTCTTCCTTTAAGGCAATTAAATTTTTTTCTTATCCTTATGTGTGTAGTTACTCACCTTAACCCACTAATGAACAATTTGGAGCAATAATTAAAAATTTAGAGCCTAATGAAGCAAATTATCTCTCATCATTTGCAATTTTTAAACATATGCTACAACTGTAAAAATAAAAGAAAATCAGGATAAAAGTGTTTCATTTCACAGAGGCTTCTCAATATAGACACCTACCTTACTCTGTATTGGTGAGCTGATGCTGTGATGACCCAGACTCTTGGTTCATTTTATACTCTTCGGGATAATTCCCTTCTGATCTTGTTTATATAACTGTATTTGAATTACTGCTTTCTTATCTAAAAAACATCTATTGAAAATTCATACCAAACCCCAAATAAAATGTGTTTAAACAAACAAGTTCTAATTTCTTACCCTGGAAATTCTGATATTACTTTAGTATGCATTTTCCTCTCTCCTATTTTGAAATAAAATTACTGTTTTAAACATATCCTTTGTTAATATTAATAAAGGATAGCCACAAAATGGGGAAAATAAATAGAAAAAAACACCCTAACATCATATAAAGAAGTCTTGGGAATGAAAATTAGTTTGAGGTTTTAAGTGCTCCACATTTCACCTAACTGCTCATGTAGAGACATATAAAATTATTCCTCATCGAGAAAGCAATGACAACTATTTTCATGTAAATCTAGGACAACTGACCTACAAGTTGTTGATTAAAAATGTTAATGAAATACTTTTTTTCTTTATATTTGAAAAGATATGAAGGATAATTTAGATGTGTGAATTTATGTATTTATTTATTAATTTTTGGTCCCGGGGATCGAACTCACAACCTCACACCTGCCGGGCAGGCCCTCACACCACTGAGCTAAGTCCCCAGCAGATGTGTGAATTTAAGTAACAAGACCAAATCTGGCAGGATGTCAAATTGACCTGAGATCAAATTCAGGCCCTGTCATTAACTAGCTATGTCATTGGTATGTTTGCCTCTCTTTACTTCAGTTTTCTCACCTATTAAAAAGTAATAGCACTGTTTCTGGAAGTCACTTAACACAGTGCCTGGCAATAATACAATAATGATAATTCATTTGTAATAATACAGCATGTAATTGTTTGACAAATATTTTAGTCACAGGGCCCAGTACCTAGTAGGCAGTCAATGCATTTGTTGAATGCACAAATGACTGAGAGTGCATATGTCATTACTGAATTTTTGGGACAAATATACACTTTTCTTCATCTCCATAGCTATAATTCCTTTAAACTATTCTTCCTCACTGTAACTGAAGTATTATGCCAAAAATGCATGGGGCATTTCCAAACTGTCCTCAATAAAAAATCCAAATGACTTGGTATCAATTGCAAAGTCCCACATGATCTATTTTAGCTCAATTTCATCATTCCCTATCTTCCGGCTCTTCCTTTTGCCTTAAAGCCACATCCTTTCTCTACTTTTTTTCTTTTTGTCAAACTGAGTTTCTCAGATTAGGCACACTTTTTTCTTGCCTCCAAAACTTTACATATGCCATTCTCTCTATTGGGATATAAGCCATTCTATGCCTTCTCTCACCTACCTTCCTCTCATTCAGAGTTTAACCAGGAAAGAACCTCTTTTGTAAAGCCTTCTCTGATTCCCTAAGGCCTTCTCCTAGTTAGTTTTAAATTAGAGACAATATGTGGAACCCTGACATATAGTAGATGCTCAGTAAATCACAGGTATTCTTATAGGCTGTTGACAACTCCATCAGTGTTCACTTATCGTACTCTTTACTGCTAATGAAAGTTATAGGGGGAAAAAATGGTGCCCAGTGTAAGTGAATCTCCCTGGAGGATGATGGGAAGTCAAGGCATAGTCTGGGATACGTTAAAGCAAAATTTTAGGAAGAACTATTTATTTGATAGAGTTTAATTGAACAAAAAATGAATCATAAATCAGGCAGGCCTCAGAACCAGAAGAGGTTCAGAGAACTCAACTCCAAACATGGACAGGCAGCACTTATGGAAAGCAGAAGTGAGGTATAGAAGTAGCTTGCTAGGCAACACATGCCTTACATGTATATGTTCTGATCAGTTGGCTACCTGAGATTTACTGAGACTTGTTGCTGTGATTGGCTAAGATTCAGATATTTGCTACAAAATATATGCCTAAATTAGGCTTTCACTTAGTTCACATACCAAGGTTGCAGTTTATTATGTATGGACTCACAATACACAGGTATCTTCAGGCAAAATTTAGATAAATTTGACAGATGCATTCCAGGATATCTAGTGGCCCCTAAATCTTTATAATGGAGTAAAAGAACTCTGAAAGTAGGGAAAGTGGGAATGGTGTGCCAAACTTAACTTTAAGTGTTTCCACACAAGATGCTGATAGCAGTATGGAAATTGAGGGATATTATGTGTTTCAAATAGAATTCATGCTTCTGTCATATAAAGTGCTGATTCAGGAACTCACTCTCTCTAAATACAAATATATGAACACGTAGTCAAACAACATCGTGAATGTTTAAATAAAAAATGATTACAGTAAAAGAAATATTGTCATCAATTCTCAAAATACTCTGCCTTGCTTCAAACACACATTTCATCTTTCTTGCCACTTTCTGAAACAGTTCTGGAAGTCTTCTTTCCAGAACATCTTTAATTGCAGTGTCATGGCTGCCTTAATGTCCTGAGTTGATTCAAAATATTCTTTGAAGAAAATGAGACATAATGATAGACATTGCTGATTTCATATCATCTTGTTTTGAATTCCAAGAATGCGCTTACTCTTTAATTGGTTTTAGTCTGTTTTCTATTATTTGATTTCAGTATGTGTGAAGGTATGGACAGCTATTTTGAGGAAAACAAGAGACATTATGGTAGTTATTTTTAGTTTCCTATTGTCTAGTTTCAAAAGCCCATAATGCATTCACTCTTTTGTTTTGATTAGCTTTATACTATTTTGATTTGTTTGAATTTATTGTGTCTGAAGGTATGGACACCTATTTCGAAGAAAACAAGAGTCATTATGGTAGCCACTGTTGATTTTCTCGTGTCTTGTTTTGAAGTTCTGTGTTGCTTGCATTGTTCTGTTCTGATCTGCTTTGTTCTGATTTGTTTTGTTTTATTCTCTTTAAAATAAAAAAAAATAAAAAAATATTAACTTTTCATGGTTATTTTGACTTTGGAAAAGAACCAGAAGTCACAATGGTCAATGCGGTGAATGAGGACACACCATAATGTTTTTACAAGCCTGTTTTCTGTTGAATGGCACTTGGTAGTAGCATTCACCATATTTTTTATAACACCTCATAAGGACATTTGCAAAATAGACCTTCCAGAACTGCTTCAGAAAGTGGCAAGAACAATGGAATAAGTATATTCAAAGTGTGTGGGGGGGAGTATTTTGAGGGGGACTAATGGAAATATCTTTTACTGTAATAATTTAAAAATTTTTATTCACTGTATATTTTGATCACCTCTTTGGGGTGTGTATAAGTTAGTACATACAAGTATGTATAAGTGATATACACTAACTGATATACTTGGTTAGTTATTAGAAGAACTATAATAAATATACATTTGGATAGTGATTTTCTTTTTAAGTGGGACTCATGTATATAATCCCATACTCTTAAAAGAATGAAAGATAGATGAAATAATGGTTCTATATACACTAAACATCAGGGTTTACTTTTTTAAAAAAATAAGTGATCCCAGAGATATGGAAACAAACAAAAGATCTCCACTTTACTCCCTGGAGAAAGTTCCTTGGCTATGGTACATGGAGAGATACTAAAACAGAGACTAGAAGTGCCAGATTAAAGAAATGGGCCTGGGAGTCTAAGGAACCCACAGCAACTAGAGTTCACAGAGAAGACTAGTGATAAGGACAGAGCTGCACAGAGAGGAAATTGTGGAAATTTGCAGAAGATCTCTTTGAATATTCATCTGAAAACTGATAAACTGATGCATATGACAAAACTAGCTGAGGCTGAAAAGAAAACACCTTAAAAAATTAAGGAAAACAATCCTAGACTCACACAGAATGATCCGTAGAACCTGCTCCAACCTGTAACAGTGGAAAATCTTCTAACTCATGAAAAATGAAGTAGTACACTAAAAATGGATTTTGCTTCAATTGTGACGAAAAACTAGCCTTTGATTAAATGCTGTCCTGGCCTTTCCTAACAAAACTTAAAAGCACTACCTAAAAGGATCAACTGTTTCCAAGTAACACAACCGAATCATAATAAAGATGAAGATTGTTTGTAGGAATATAATAATATCCAGAACCCAACGAGTATAATTTGCAATATGTAGCATTCAATAAAAAATTTTTAGGCATAAAAAGCAGGAAAGTACAATTCATAAGAAGGGGAATATTAATTGAAACTGATCCAACATTTGGTACAAATAATAGAATTAGTAGATAAGAACAATAAAACAGGTAGTATAACTAACTTCTATATTTAAGAAACTAGAGAAAAGAATAAGTATGCAGATGTATGGATAAATAAAAGGCCCAATTTAGCTTATAATGATGAAAACAACATTTCTTGAGTTGATTGAAATAGCAGATGAGACTCCATAGAAGTTGTTTAGTGAAGTTGAAGACATAACAATGCAAATAATTCTAAATGAAATACACATTAAAAAAACTATAAAAAAAGAACAGATCATCAATGAGCTTTGGTAATTTCAAGATCTCAAGTATATATGAAATTGGAATCTCAAAGGAAGGAAATACAGAAAAAATATTTGAAGATACAATGGTTGAAAAGTATACAAATACTATCAAAACTATAAATACAATCCAAAAGCCCAATGAACCTCAAGTATAAGATCATCCACAAACACACCCAGAATTTACTAATCTGCTAGGTGATTTTTTCTCACATTGGCATATTATGGTTATCATATTTTGTGAGAAAAAAGACCAAAAAAAGTACGTTTCACATGATGCAGTTTATAGAAAATACAAATTAATTATAAGATGGAAAGCAGATTAATGGCTGCCTGAGGATGAGGAAGAATATGGAAGGGCAACACAAAGGGGTTACCAAGGCAGAGAAAGGTTTTTGGGGTGAAGAGCATGTTATCTTGATTGTGATGATGATTTCACAGGATATACACGTTGTATCAAATTGTATACTTTAAATAGATGCAGTGTTAGAGATAATTATGTGCCCCTAAAATTCATCTTAATCCTTAGCATTTCAGATTGTAATTAACTAAAATGAAGTTACACTGGAATAGTGTCAGTTCCTATTCAATATAATTGTCCTTATAAAAAGGGGAAATTTGGAAACCAACACATGAATAAGATCAATATGTGAAGACTGGAATTAAGCTGCCACAAACCAAGGATAACCAGAAGTTAGTAGAGAGGCCGTAGGACATTAAGATAGGCAGTTTGCTATGTTTCAATAATATCTCAACAAAACTGATTTAAAACTCCAGTAGGTTCAAATTTCTGCATACTTCTCTGATATCTCTGTCTGTCTCTCTCCTTTCTACTCTCCCCTCCTCCTTTTACTTACCAGTTGTCTCTGAAAATTATAAACTTCTCAGTATTGAAACAAGGCTTTTGCATTTGCTGTTTATTCATTATAAAAAGTTTTTTCAACAAAATTTTGAATGGCACCCTCTTCATCATCTTGGCTTTAAAATGACCTCCTCAGAAAAGCCTTCCTTGGCCATCAAATTTAATGAAGAAAACTATCTCTGTCATTTTTTATCTCAATTTGCTTCATAGCACTTTTCATTTTATGATACTGTATTATTTGTTAAGGTATTTATTCTCTTTCTCTTTCCATTTCTAGAATATAAGCACTTTATTGAAAGGGCCATATCTGTTTTGTTCATTACTGTATCTTCAGAGTTCAAATCAGTTTATACCTTTTATCAGTTATTCAATAGATATTTATTGATTATATAAGTGGAAATACAAATTTTATCCCTGGAATTTATTATTAAGTCTATGGAAAGATTACTAAATATAATATCTATCTAAGACATTTCTTGAAAGACAGAGAGCCTCTTTAATAAATGGTGCCGGGAAATTGGCTATGCACTTGCAGAAGATTGAATCTAGACCCATACCTCTCACTGTGTACCTAACTAAAATCTAAATAGATCAAAGAATTAAATGTTAAAACAGAAACACTCAAACTTCTGGATGATAAAATAGATAAAACTCTTACAGTCATGGGTGCAGGCAAAGACTTTCTGAATAGAATGTTGACTGCTCAGCAACCAGTATCATGAATCAACAAATGGGATAATATCAAATTAAAAGTCATCTGCACAGCAAAATGAAAAATCAAAGAGTGAAGAGACAAACTCCAGAATGGGAAAAGGTTTTTCCAGCTATCCTCAGACAGAGGACTACCATCTAGAATATATAAAGACCCCCAAAAATGAAATGCCCACTCAAAAAATGGCCAACTGAAATGAACAGATACCTCACAGAAGAAATACAAACGGCCAATACATACATGAATAAATGCTCAACATCACTGGCTGTAGAGAAATTAAATTAAAACAACACTGAGACTTCATCTTACCCTAGTATCGGGGAGCTGGCCTAGATCCCCAATCTCCCAAATTAGTGCATGGTGAAGGCTTAAATAAATGAAACAAGTGGTATGATTTTAGGGCTCCAGGAGGATCAAAACCCTCTACAGAGTTCTTGACTCTGAGGCTACGGTGAGGGCTAAGACCAAGAGCTTCTCTGGGCAGCCCATTTTCAAACAAAGAGCGGGGATACTGAGGAAAGTGCAGGAAATGAGCAGGGTCTTGGGAGTCACATCAAAGACTTCTCCAAGTGGTAAATTATGCCAATTTAGGAGAACTGTCTTATCTCCATGATGACATTTATGGTGGGAATGTCTTCAGGAGTGAGATCCCTGCAGCTGCAATCTCTATTTACTTAATTGGATTGGAGCCAGGCGTCCTCAGCTGTGGCCTTATCTTATCCTTTGAGGTATCTCTGGCATCACAGACCTCTACAGTCCTCAGTCAGGATCACTGATTCATAGAGGTTCATTTACTATGAATCAACTCTCATCTCCAGGCAAGAGTCCTAGGCCTAGGACAGACTCACAGATAAACATAGAAAGCCAATTAGTTAATTTTAAATCCTGCTTAGAGCCACTTTGTAATGGTCTCCAACACTCTAGTAAGAACGACCATCATCAAAAAATCAAATAATAACAAATGCTGGTGAGGCTGCAGGGAAAAAAGAACTCATCTTCATTGTTGATAGGAGTGTAAACTATACAAACACTATGGAAATCAGTATGGAGTTTCCTTCAAATCCTAAAATAGAAATTCTACTTGACCTACCTATTCCTCTCCTTGGTATTTTTCTAAAAGAATTGAAGATATCATACTACTGTACAGTGATATATGCAAACTCCTGTTTATAGCAGCACAATTCATAATACTTAAATATTATAAACTGCCTACATGTCCATCAACAGATAAATGGATAAAGAAAATATGGTATATACACACAGTGGAAAACTACTACTCTGCCATAAAGAAAGATAAATTTGAGTCATTTGTAGGAAAATTGATGCACCTTGAGAAATTCAAAATATGAAGAGCACAAAAAAAAAGATAGTAGGAAGTAGAGAGATAGATTCTTCTCAAATAGAAAGATCAAGAGATGGATGGAAAGCAGATGGAAAAAAAGAAGTAAAATGTGTTATGCATGTGTGCTAACTCCCCAAGAGGAATGTGCACATTATGTACTGCAAACATGTACTAATAGAAATAAACACTATGATGTCCCATAGGTAGCCACAGGCAAAATCAGCCTAAAATCTACCTTTCTTGACATCTTTTATATTGCATTAAATTTTAACTCTTTTTTTAAAGAAAGAAAAAGCCACCCACACTCTTCAACTAGTTAAGAGAGGACTGAAATTGGAATATGAATCAGATTTATTATCATTATCCCCTCCCTCCCCAGAGTGGGTACTTTTCTAGCTTCTAATATGTTGTATTTCCATTATATTTTAAAATCCTGAGCAGGAGGTACTTATAAAAAATCAGTTTGTCCATCTGAAATTTAGTTATATGAGAATCACATTAGCATGGTCTGCCAAAACAAAGCTGTCTAACTTCCTTTAATGTTTTTGTAAACAAAGCAGATAATTCATAGCAAGCAGAGTTGACCCTAATGTGCAACTTTGACATTTCATTATCTTAAAGCTCCCAAATAGGGAGATAAAACTGTTTTAATATGTATAAAATTATGTCAATTTACTGCCATCTTTTCGTAACAGATGAAAGCCCCTAACACAGCAGATTTATATGAATATACACAAGCTCTTTTATGTCTACTCCAAAACACTTTTTGAAATTAAGGTCATATATAAATGTTAATAGGAATTTCCAACATCTTCTACAACACAATTCACAGTGTTATAAAGTTGATCAGTATCAAATTTTTCTTTCCTGTATGAAAACTAGCTCTTCTATTCCTTAGTATAATATCTTTCATGCTTACTTTATATAACCTCTTGGTAATTAGCTATTATTTCTCTGGCTAAATAATATGAGAAGTATTCATTGTACTCACAATAACAAGTATAACCCCTTCACAGCATCAAAAATATGTTATTAGTCTAAGTAAAACTTATTTTAACTTTTTTCACCTTTGTCCTGCACACCTTTTATTTTAAAAGTAGTTCATAGTATTGTTATATGTAAAAATCATAAAAGTTAAGTTAGCAAATTAATCAGTAATAGACAAGGAATAATCAACTCATAATGTAGTTAACTTGCTTCATAAAGTATATGTGAATTTGTCCCAGCAAGTTTAGAATTATCTTCCATTGAGAATGATGGCTATTCAGGAATTCATTAACTCATTTGTTCAGCAAGTCTTTGCTTCATACCAGACACTGTTGTCAAGTGATTCATCCTTATCAGTCATCCACAAGCCCCACTATTCTTACACATTTTAAGCCAGCAGTACAGACCTCTTCCCAAGCTCCAAATAAAAACAGCAAACTGCCTACAAAATATTTCACAAGCATTTCAAATTCTGTGTTATTACTGCATACTCAGGATTAGGTTGTATGCCTCTTTTTTGTGCCACCGTATCACCCTCTGGACTTGCTTCCAAAAAAAGATGCATGTAAAGAGAGAGGTAAGCTAGACACTCTTGCACAATATATCTACAAGGTTTTGTGAACCATAAGCGACATAAATAAAAGAGAAACAAAATGTGTTCAGGGAAAGATATTTCTCAGTGAAGCCAGAAACAAAGATTTTCCCAGCCTGATACAAGAGGAGCCCTCTCACTCTCTGCTCCAGCATTGCTAACAATTCTTACTGATCAGTTTGTTCAGCTTCTTCCTAAAGCTCCACATGTAATTTATATTTCCATCCATCAAAGATTAAATGATATAGGAATTGTCTTCCTACTGCAAAGAATTAGAAAAGTGGGCAATATATAGGAAATACTCATAGACACTGGACAACAAGCAGCACAGGACTTGATACTATAAGAAAGGAAACAAGTTAAACCTTCTGTTTGTTCCAGATTCTTCCCTAGAAGCAGTTTCTAGGCCATAGCATGGAAAATGGGACTGAACAAAACTGAGTCTTGCTGAGTTGAAAAGATAAATATAAAAACTCAAAAAGATGCCAAGCATGGTGGCACATGCCTGTAATCCCAGCACTTGAGAGGCTGAGGCAAGACGATCACTGCAAGTTCGAGGACAGGCTAGGCTACAAAGTGAGTTCAAGACCAGCCTGAACTGCAGAGCAAGACCCTGTCTCAATCAATCAATCAACCAACCAACCAACCAACCAAAGACACTGAAGTGACTAGAAATTTTAGGACAGATTAATTAGCACTATAAGGCTGCTCTGAACTTTCCTGAACAAAAACAAAAAGCAAATTTCAGAAGACTTCATCTGACTGGAATATAAATGTGTTCTAAAACAAAATTCAATATTCTTTTAAAATACAGGAAAATCTAGCACATTTATTAAAATGCAAAAAATGAAAATTCCTGAAAAAAACTAAAAATAGAAATCCCATTCCAGTCAGCTATGTCCCTTCTGGATATCTTCTCAAAAGAGTTAAAGATATCATATTACAGTGTTAGATGCCTACCCATGTTTACAGCAGAACAACTACAACAGCTAAATCTTGGAAATGGCCTAGATGTCCATCAACAGACGAATGAGTAAAGAAAATGTGGTATATACACACAACAGAGTACTACTCAGTCATATAAAAGGATAAATTTGAGTCATTTGTAGGAAAATAGAGACATCTTCAGACCATAATGGTAAGGGAAATGAATTGGACACAGAAGATTAAATATTACATGGTTTCTCTTACAAAGTATAAATCCAAAGTATAAATAACTGAAAGGGCAGAATAAAAGAAAGATGACAGGAAATAGGGAGGTAGACTTCTTGGAGATGGGTAGGGAAACTAGTGATAAAGAAAGAGTGAAGGGAGGAGTGGGACTGGGAAAGAGGAAGCAAAAATGATTAAGATGTGATATGTGTATGCACCATCTCTCCACAATGAATATATTCATTATGTATCACAAACATATAAAACACCTAAAGCTTCTATTGTTCAAAAACAAAGCAAAAATCTCATCACTGACATCCTCCTGCCACAAGATATCTGAAGGGACAGATCATGCCACACTTACAACCTCTTCCTGGATCCTGACAGCTAGCTATTCATTGGTACTCATTCTGTGGCCATCTACCTTCTGGCCTGCCAACAAAACTGCTTTAGCTCTCATGCACAGATGCAGACCTCAACAAAGTAGAAAACCCTCCATCAATGGAGCTAGCTCCTGGAAGACAGTGCTCCATGACCATACGGTTCTTCATACATTGTAGCTACCAATCACTGGCCAGAGCTATCCTCTGGTAGCCTTCAAGTGTCCCTTTGAAGGAACTCCAACCTCCATGTTATTTCAGTTTAAAGAACCTGGGAGTAGTAGGTGGGTGATAATAATGGCTACTAGCAGGATCAGCCTGGTAATATAGGTTCTGCTGACATTTCAGGTACTTCCAGGATGGGAAAAAAGTTTCTGAATGAACCAGTCTAGAATTAGGGCAGATCTAGAGCACCGGTACTCCTTCCTCACTGCCCCTCTCAACAATTCTCACCTTGTCTAGTGAATCGAATTCATTAACACTCAATGAAGGCCCACTTTTCACATACCTTCACAAACTTGATTTTGTTAATAAAAATTTTAAATATAGTAACACTTATTAGCACTTTCTTTGGGCAAGGTACCTTTCAAAATGTGTATTTCATTTCCTCTAGTTATCACAACATCACATTTTAGAGATGAGAAAGGTGAGCCACAGCAAGATTATTCAGAACTTAAAGGCAGAGCTAGGATTATGAACTCAGGCAGTCAAACAAACCCCACACTGTTAACTTACACATATCACCTGTACTCTGGACTGAAAAATTAGTTTTGACCTAATTAAATATAATAATCCAAAAACTATTTGTTTTTAAACTGGTAAGTAATATTTTAAAATCCCGGGCATTACTGTAAGTGCTAGAAACCATTAATATAATAATTGTTAACTAAAAGTTGAGAGAGAATTTAGCACTATGAGCAGTATTTTTGGTGAAAAAATAAATTCCTCACTTATTGAAACAGTAGTTCATTAAAAGTTATCAATTTTATGAAAAGTCATTGGAAAAGAGGACAAATCATAGCTCAGGCAGTCTTATTTTAACTATAAACAGCCATATCACACAAGTAACAGCAAAAATTTTAGTTAAAAATAAACAGAAATTTATTGAAATAATTTAAAAATCTGCACTAGTTATGATTTTGCTAGAAGTTGTAAAAAAGGCTTGTAGAATATATTTTGTTGTAGAATACATTTTCAATTTTTACATAATTTCTTATATGCTCATATTTATGCATGGGTGTAAATTATGTACATGCACACAAATATTAATGGCCACTTTACACCTATCTGTGATATTATATACCCCAAATTACCTATCTTTTGAAATTAAATCTTTTCAGTTCCCTTCAGCTTTCATAACTTAAATAATGTTAAATCTTATCTTTCTCTTATTTGTCATTTTCTATTTCAAATCCATAGCTACTCTGTCACTGATTAAAGTTCTTAATGTATTACTATAGCCTGTGGACTATTAATTATAATGAATTCAGGTTGCCCGATTTATGAATAACGTATTTCTAACCTCTGTGTTAACCAAAACAACTTGTTCTTTGACATCAATTTGCACTTACGTGAAGTAGAAGGTATTTTATTTTTCTTAGGATAGTTATTAGAACTAATCCAAAAGTCTAGAATTTAAATTTTAGATCTAAGAAAATTTTCTATCTCTTACCTGTACCATTTCAACAGCTACAATAGACTTACTGTGTTTCAGTTACCCTTAGTGAACTTCCTAAAAGTCTTTTTCTTAACTGGGAGAATGAATGGCAGAATAAAAAGATTGTGTGCTTTATGTTTTGTAACATTTAAAATTTAAAGTATCATATTTTAAACCATAAAGCCTGACTTGTTTAAACTTTATTTCATTATCCATACCAAAAAAGTTCAAGTTTTGCAACATACTACTACACAAAATTCTACATGAAAAAGAACATGGCTTAATTTTTTAACACCTCTTCATCTCCATCCCTTATATTGTTATTTCTTGTGCTTTGGTTTTCTCTTATTCTTCTTGTATAATTTGTAACATTATTTACGTCTAAAGTCCATCTCTCTCAGTGGAAGCCTGAGTATATGGCATGAAATTATCATTCCCTTCTCTGTATCTCTTACTGTTGAATTACCTAATTATAAGTGATTCATTTGTTTGTATAAAAATATTGCCTACTTGGCTGTGAGTCATTAAAATCAGAGATTGTATTATTCAGGTAACCTCAAATCCAATTAATTTTCTTCTGCCTCCAGTTATTGCCACTCAACAGAATTTGATACAAGGAAATACTGCCTCCTTGATCATTTTGTCTTCTAGGCTTCAATAATCCCTTGCACCCCTGAGGTTTCTTCTTCTTCTATCAATCCCTCTTTCTTTCTCAATGTCAACTTATACTCTTACTTTTCACTTTTTTTATTAAGTCTATTAGTACAATTTAGATATGATGATCACATTCATCATAGGTAATTTGTATCTATACATGATGTGTCATGATTCCTTGTTTTTTCCCGCTTTCCTCCCCTTCCTTCAACCCCTCTTCCCCCTCATTTACAAAGTTTTGGTTCCATTTTATCCTTCTGTTCTCATTTTTTTCCTTCCCTTTCATTCTCCCTCTCCTTCCTACCTCTCCCTCCCTAGTTCCCCTTTCCCTTTGACAATTTCTTTCATTTCACAATATCGATTATATATTTTGGCTATTTATGCTTTCAATTGCTTACACCAAAGAGATAATGCAATATTTACACATTTGTCCAATTTATTTCATGCCACGTCCTTCTCTAGCCATGTTCTGTTGTCAAGGTCTAAACATGGAAGAAGATAGATCTTCAAGGAGGACATCTTTTAAGAAAAGGCCGCAGCATAAAAATTGGCTTTGTGGGAATGGGTTAACGTTTCTTGGGAACTATAGTGTTAACTTGTGCTCTGACCCAATTTGAAGAATTTCTTTTTTTTCTTCCCTATGCATAAAATTAGTAAGCAAAGTACAGAAACTCCCTAAGAACAAAGGGATAGTTAATGAAATGCTTTTCTACAATTAATGGTATATTGGTCTGACATCGAGTAGGTCTAACGTGATCAAAGTCAGACCGGAAGTTTGGGAGCCCTTGATGATAATAATAATGACCAGCTGGCTGGGGCTGTCTGGGAACCTCCTTACGGAGAGGCTGATATGTTACTACAGAGACAAGGTAGATAACACATCCTTGCAGCTGCAAGAACATCACAGGGAGATAGGGGGGCTAAATTAGGGCTGAATATAATCTTGTGTTTTGCAGGCTTTTAGATAGGATACCACTATGGAGCATTTATTAGTAGCAAAAACATGCTTCAAGGTCTTTAACTAGATATAAATTTTCTGCCTATGGTAACTAATCATTTAACTATAGAAACCACATTATCATAGAAACACCTGTTGATTTCCTTCTTTTATCTAAACTTTCAACCCTGGCCAAAAAAGAAAGTATATAATATTCTGTTTGAGCTTACAATAAACGAAGCAGATTCACACAGTCTCTGAGCTGTTTGTGTGTCTGTTCTCCATGTGCTGATGCTCAGCCCACCTTCGGGGACTCTGTGGACCTAACCCGGCTGGACCACGGCAATTTCACTTATGAGTATGGTCTCAAGGACCATTCATTTAGCTATAAATGTCTCCAGTTTATCCTTCTTTAAAGCTGAGTAGTACTCCACCATATTAAAAAAAACTGACATCTGTTTTATCTGTTCATCAGTTGATAGACATTTGGGTTGATTCCAAGATTTACCTATTACAAACTGTATTGCTATAAATGGGGTGCACATATAAGGGTGTTCTATGATGCTTTTAATCCCTTTGAGAAGACATCAAGAAGCAGAATAGCTAGATTAAATGGGACCTCTAGTCCTAGTTTGTTTGTTTGTTTGTTTAGGAATCTCCACACTGATTTCCACAGTGGTTGCACCAGTCTACATTCCCACCAACACTGGAGATGAAAAGTCAAATAAGCATTGACACAATTGTAATGGGGGACCTTAATACCCCACTGTCATAAATAGATCAACCAGACAAAAATATCAACAAAGAAATGTCAGAATTGAACCAAACCTTTGAACAAATGGACTTAGTAGGTTTATACAGAGTGTTGTACCTCACAAAATCAGATACACATTCTTCTCAGCTGCACATGGGACATTCTCCAAAATAGACTGCATAACATCCCATAGAACATGCTTAAATTAATGCAAAAGAATTGAAATTATTCCATACATATTATCAGATCATTGCACTATTAAACTGGAAATTAATGGCAAAAGAAATCACAAAAACTCCATAAACAGCAGTGAACCCAAGTGTCTGGGGAACTGCCCGTGCTCAGTGGTGGGAGCCGAAGCACTGCACAGCAAAATCCATACAGGCGTGCAAGCTTGGCACCCTTCTTGGAACCTGGTAGGGATCTGCCCAGTGCACCCAATCAGCCGGTGACCTTCGGGTAGATCCTTTGGGGCTTTGTTGGGCCCCACCCAGTGACCCTGAGTGTCTGGGGGACTGCCTGTGCTCAGTGGTATGAGCCAAAGCCCTGCACAGCGAACTCCATGCAGGCGTGCAAGCTTAGCATCCCTCTTGGAACCTGGTAAGGACCCGCCTAGCATGCCCAATCAGCCTGCGACCTTCAGGTAGGTCCTTTAGGGCCTGATTGAGCCTCACCCAGTGTCTCCGAGTGGCCAGGGAACCACCTGTGCTCTGTGGTGGGATCTGAAGGCCTACACAGCAAGCCCTATCCAGTCATGCAAACTCAGCACCTGGCTTGCAACCTGGTAGGGCCACACCCAGCAACCCCAAGCAGCTGGGAAGCTTTGGAGTGCCACACAGCCTGAGCTAAAGGCCTGCACAGTGTACTCCATCTAGCTGTTCAGCCTTGGAAGGCCACTCTGAACCTGGTAGAGTCCTGCCCAGAAACCTCAAATAGCTGGGGAGTTTTGGAGGGCCATGTTGGTGTGCTGAAGACCCACCCAGCATACTCCCAACATTTGAGGAAACTTCAAGTGCCACTAGTGATCAGGTAAGGCCTGACCAATGACCCCCACTCAACTGGGGAAACTCCCTACAGTAGGGACAGATATCCTGAACCCAGGAAACAACTGAAACCTTGCATTCAGCTTCTCCAGGGGAACAGAGAAAAATGACAAAACACAAGAGCAAAATCCAATCTCAACGCTCTAGCCCACCCCAAACAAGCCTAGGAGACATAGACGCAGAAGGAAATGTAAGCCAGGAGTTTGGCTCAGTGACTTAAGAGCCTGCATGACAAGCATGAGGTTGTGATTCCCAGTGCCACAAAGAAGAAGGAGGAGGAGGAGGAGGAGGAAATGTAAGCCATACACTTGAAACTTATGAAATGATAGCAACTGAAGTAAAGAAACAAGTCCAAGAAGCTGTAGAGGAACTCAGATCAGAAATAATTTCCCAGCTAAAAGAAGAAATGGCCAGGCGTGGTGGCGCACGCCTTTAATCTCAGCACTTGGGAGGCTGAGGTAGGCGGAGCGTTGTGAGTTCGAGGCCTGCTTGGGCTACAACGCGAGCACAAGGCCGGCCTGAGCTACATAGTGCAACCCTGCCTCAATAAACCAGGGCCGGGAGTTTGGCTCAGTGCCTTAAGCGTCTGCCCTGGCAGGCACGAGGTTGTGAGTTCAATCCCTGGTGCCGCAAAAAAAAAAAAAAGAAGAAATGATAAACATAACAAAAGAAAGGCTGAACACATCTAAAGAAGACATAGTTAAAAAAATTTGAGGAACACTGCAAAAAGAGAGACACCTTGAATGAACAATATAAGAAAGACACAGAATGCATGAAGCAGATGCAAAGATATATCCAGGAAATCAAAATCTCCATCGAAAGCTGGAAAAACCACCTCAATGAATGTGAAGATAGACTTTCAGACCTTGAAGACAAGATTGCAACTAATGAACAGGAAAGGAAAGATCTTTTAAAAATAACAAGGAATCAGGAAGTAGCAATTCAACAGTTGCAAGGTGATGCAAGGAAAAACAATATAAGATTGATGGGTGTAAATGAAAAAGAAAGTAACAGCACACATATCAAAAGACTATTTACAGAAATAATAACCGAAAATTTCTCAAACATGGGAAAGGAAACTGACATACAGATAAGTGAAGCATATAGAACTCCAATCCAATTAGCCATAACCAAAATAAATCTACACCCAGACATATAATAATCAACATCCCAGAAACTCAACATAAGAATGGAATACTAAAAGCTGTTAAAGAAATAGATCACCTATAGTGGAAAGCCCATCAGAATCACAGCAGACTTCTCAACACAAACAATGAAATCAAGAAGAGCATGCAGTGAAGTATTTCAAATTCTAAAGGAAAATGACTTCCAACCCAGATTGATGTACCTTGCAAAACTGTCCTTCAAAATTGATGGACAAATAAGATACTTCCATGACAGAGAACAGCTGAAGAACTTCATGACCACCAAACCAACCCTGCAAAGAATACTGAAAGATATTCTAGATAGGCATAAAAATAACTACGACTTCAGGAAAATCAACAGAAAAAAACCACTAGGCAAAGCAAACAATTAAACAGAGGGAAAAGGTAAAGAAACAACAGCAGAAAGATAATATGACAAAAATAAACCAATATACATCAGTTAAAACTATTAATGTAAATGGCCTCAATTCACCAGTTAAAAGAAACAGACTGGCAGAATGGATTGGGAAACAGCACACAGCCGTATACTGTATACAAGAAACCCATCTAACCCAAAAGGAAATTCATACACTGAAAGTCAAAGGATGGAAAACAATACTCCATGCAACAGGAATCCAAGAAAAATCAGGGGTAGCTATTCTGTTTGCAGACAATGTGAACTTCAAACCAAGAATGATCAAAAGAGATACAGAAGGTCACTACATACTAGTTAGGGGAAGACTTCATGAGGAAGATATAACAGTCTTAAATACATATGCACCAAATATGGGAACACCCAGCTACATAAAACAAATATTAATAGAAATGAAAAATCAAATAAGCAATAACACAATTACAATGGAAGACCTTAACACCTCATTAACACAAAGAGTTAGATCAACTAGACAGAAAATCAGCAAAGAAATAGCAGAACTGAATCAAACTTGTGAACAAATGGACTTAGTAGACATGTACAGAGTGTTCCACATCATCAGAATATACATTCTGAATATACATTCTTCTCAGCTGCACATGGTACATTCTCTAAAACAGGCCATATACTGTCCCATAGAACATGCTTAAATAAATGCAAAAGAATTAAAATTATTCCACACATATTATCGGATCACAGTGCTATGAAACAAGAAATTAATGACAAAAGAAACTGCAAAAACTCCATAAACACATGGAAATTAAATAATACACTCCTGAAGAATCAATGAGTCACAGAGGAAATTAAAGAAGAAATTAAACAATATCTACAAACAAATGAAAACATAAATACAACTTACCAGAACCTGTAGGAGGCAATGAAAACAGTTCTCAGAGGGAAATTTACTGCAGTGAATTCCCACATCAGGAGAACAGAATGAATACAAATAAACAACTGGATGCTACACCTCAAACATCTAGAAAAAGAAGAGCAACTCAAGCCAAAAGTCAAAAGAAGGGAAGAAATTATAAAGATAAGAGCAGAAACTAATGCAATTGAGCCTAAGAAAACAATATAAAGAGTTAATGAATCAAAGAGTTGGTTCTTTCAAAGAATAAATAAAATTGATAAGCCCCCCAACCTAATTTTAAAAAGGAAAGAAAAAAACTCAAATTCATGCAATAAGGAATAAAAAGGGTGAAATCACTACAGACACTGAGGAAATACAGAAGATCATCAATACCTACTTTGAAAAGCTTTACTCTCATACGTTTGATAACACAGAAGAAATGGACACTTTCCTACAAACATATGAATTACCAAAACTGAGTCAAAAAGATGTAAAACTACCAAATAACCCAATCTCAATTAATGAAGTTGAAAATATAATTAGAACCTTACCAACAAAGAAAAGCCCAGGTCCTGATGGATTCACAGCTGAATTCTACAAGAAATTCAAGGAAGACTTAATGCCAACACTCCTCAAACTCTCAATGAAATTGAAAGGGAAGAAATTCTCCCTAACTCATTCCTGGAAACAAGTATTACCCTAATACCAAAACCAGAGAAAGACCCAACCAAAAAAGAGAACTACAGGCCAATCTCCCTAATGAACATAGATGAAAAAATCCTTAATAAAATACTGGCAAACAGAATGCAGCAAGTCATCAAGAAGATTATACACCACGGATTCAGCGCGACCCAAAAATCAGCGCGACCCTCAGGGGAAAACCCAGTCAGCCTCGCAGGACACAGAGGTACGAAGCCCAGCCCAGATCAGCCCAGGACCCCAGAGCTGCTCACTGGGGACTGACCAACATAGCTCCAGGCACTTGGAGAGATTGGGCTCCCCCCACCAGAGTGCAGAGGGTGCACAAGCTCCATACTTAAGTGGAGCGGCTTGTGCATGCGCCATCCCAGAGCTCACCGACCCCCGCCCAGCCGGGTTGCTCCTGGCACTGTAGGCCTGGGACTTGCCCAGGCATGCCCTGCCACAGCATTCGCTCTGAACTTGCAGACAGACCCAGGGTCCGACCGGTCACTCTGGGGTACTCGGCCTAGCTCCCTGGGACGAGGAGGCCTTGGCCCCCACCCAGTTAAGGCAGAGGCTCCACCAGCATGCCCCGGGAGGCCGCCCTCCCTTGCTGCATGCAGGACCCAGCTCTACCGGGTCCCGCGATTCAGCGTGACCAAAAATCAGCGCGACCCACAGGGGAACACCTGGCCAGCCTCGCAGGACACAGAGCCACATAGGTTCTAGAAGAAAATGACAAAACAAAAGGCCAAGAGGCAGTCTCAGTCCCCCAGCCCACAAAGAACAAACCCAAGAGACACTGAAATGGAAGACAGTGGGAGTTACACAAATGGACTTTCTGAAATGATAGAAAATGCAATAAAGAAACAGTTGATGAAGTTATAGAGAAATCAAATCAGAAATATTCTCTCACCTAAAAAATGAAATGAGAATCATTATTAAAGAAATGTTGTGTGTATCTAAAGAAGAGCAAGATAAAATATAGAAGAACTTAAGAAAATGATCGAAACTTTGAATGAACAATATAAGACACAAACAGAATGCATGAAACAGATGCAAAGGGAAATGCAGGAAATGAAAAACTCCATGGAAAGTTTGAAAAACCACTTAAATGAAGCTGAAGATAGAATCTCAGATCTTGAAGACAGCATGGGAGATCATGGCCACGAAAGAAAAGATC